>KN475641.1:0-19541 GCA_000787095.1 Periophthalmodon schlosseri | reverse complement strand
GCTTCCGTTAGCGTTAGCAACAGGTTTGAATGACAGCGTTGCTAAGCACCCACTCTGTGCTAAACCAGCGGTGCGGGTGGGAAGGGGAGTTACCTTCAACAGCCTGGCTCCATATTGGCTTTTTGGTTGCTATGATACTTGCAGTCGGAATTCCAAATATAGAATTCGCTCCAAATTGGCCCCTATAACTGCTCTAGCCTCAACGAGCCTCATTTGACTGGAGCCAAATGCTGTGGGTGACGTCACACTCACTTAGTCCACTTCCTTATACAGTCTGTGCACATGATGCAGACAGAGGTGCCTGTCTGAAGCCTTCCACTGTGCTGCATTGTTGTTGTTTCTAAAAGATTCCAGCAGTTTGATTTAAAGGGCCAGTATCAGGTCTTTTTCCATGTCATAAAGTAAAATTGGTTTTGCCCCAGTACAAATAAAAAAGCAGCTTTGAGGCTCAAAATAAGACCTTTGTGTGCCGTCTACTTGTATTTATAAAGCGTTTTTTTTTAAAGAGGTGAACAGTTAGCATGCTAGCTGTTGTTAGCAGTGATGTGACATCCAAACTGCTCATGTGCCTCTGAAAATTGTGAAATACGCTTATAAACTCAGCGTGGTTAATAATTAAGACGCTCAGAATGTGTTTGAAAAATGAGGAATACGTTTGGACGCTGCAGACAGTTGGAAATGAACTCGTTTAGGTCTTCCTGATTTTGAAACAATAAAAATCTGCACAAACCAGTCCAGTGCTTTTAACTTGGAGTAAAATGTGTTTGACTCATGGGCCACAGTGAGGGAGCCACAGATCCAACGTTTTCAGTTCTAATACTGATTTCGATTTCACTATGGCTTTAAGGAAAAATAAAATAAGACAAAACTCATAATCGAACATTATGAGACTTTCTGGGCAACTACGACCAGTATATAGTCTTATTACATCACTTTATCTGTCCAACAGGATATTGACTGAACCGATATTTGGAAGCCGATATCTGATCCAGCATTGGAATGTTGCATCCCTGGCCACAATAGGCTTTATTCACAACAGCAACTGGCAACCTCACTGTTAGCGTCACTACTTTCTGTCCAGTTTTATCTCTAATGCTAACGCTAATGCTAATTGTGAGGCATGACAAATATTAAAATAACACCACAAACTGAAATAATCTACACATAAAAACAATCGGATAGTCTTTACATTAATCAGTTTTAATTTTAATAGGTTGTTTATTTTATATTTTAGGCTTTTAATAACAGTTAGCATTAGCTTTGAGACACAGTGAGCTAGCTAGCATGCTAGTGTGCACAGAGCCTATTAGAAAAGACAAATGATGAACAGACTGACCCTACAATGCTTCACAAAAACGTGTCTGGATTTGGAGGATGCAGCTCAAATGGCGTTGATTCTCGTGTTTGCAGCCGTCGCTGTTGGGAGCTGGACGGTCATAGTTGGGAGCTGGACAGTCACTGTTGGGAGCGTTTATTCTCGTGTTTGTGGCGGTCGCTGTTGGGAGCTGGACAGTCACTGTTGGGAGCGTTTATTCTCGTGTTTGTGGCGGTCGCTGTTGGGAGCTGGACAGTCACTGTTGGGAGCTTTGATTCTCGTGTTTGTGGCGGTCACTGTGATTCTCGTGTTTGCGGCGGTCACTGTTGGGAGGTGAAGCGTTCACCGGGGACTCGTGAGATATACGGCGTTCTGACAACATGCTTAAGAACAGGCCGAGCTGTGGGAAAATAAACATTATTTCTCTGAGGTTCACCTGACGTTTGACTTTGAGGCCTGAGATTTAGTGACACTTTTGAGCCAAAGAGTCTTTCGACTCCAGGCTGTAAATAATGTGAAGGTTGTGGGTTTTCACAGCAGCCGACAGGAAATATGGAGTGATGTTCTTTTCTTCTGTGTGTGTGTTTGTGTGTGTGTTCTTCTATGTATGTGTGTGTGTTCTTCTATGTGTGTGGGTGTGTTCTTGTGTGTGTGTGTTCATGTATATGTGTGTGTTCTTATATGTGTGTATGTGTGTGTGTTTGTGTGTGTTCTTGTACATGTGTGTGCGTGTTCTTGTGTGTGTGTGTGTTCTTGTGTGTGTTCTTGTATATGTGTGTTTATTCTTGTGTATGTGTGTGTGTGTGTGTTCTGTGGCTTCGAACCAGTGCCCACGGGGGTGTTATATTGTCTGTATGCATGTGTGTGTGTGTATTCTTGTATGTGTATGTATGTGTGTTCTTACGTGTGTTTGTGTGCATGTGTTCCTGTATCTGTATATGTGTGCGTATTCTCGTGTGTCTGTTCTTACGTGTGTTTGTGTGCATGTGTTCCTGTATCTGTATATGTGTGCGTATTCTCGTGTGTCTGTTCTTACGTGTGTTTGTGTGCATGTGTTCCTGTATCTGTATATGTGTGCGTATTCTCGTGTGTCTGTTCTTACGTGTGTTTGTGTGCATGTGTTCCTGTATCTGTATATGTGTGCGTATTCTCGTGTGTCTGTTCTTACGTGTGTTTGTGTGTATGTGTTCCTGTATCTGTATATGTGTGTGTAATCTTGTGTGTGTGTGTGTGTGTGTGTGTTCGTGTATATGTATGTGTGTGTTCCGTGGCTTTGAACCAGAGCCCACGGGGTTGTTATATTGTCTGCATGTGTGTGTGTTCATGTATGTGTGTGTGTGTGTGTGTCTTCTAGTATATGTGTGGGGGGCTGTTATATTGTCTGTATGTGTGTGTGTGTGTTCGTGTATATGTGTGTGTTCTTGTGTGTGTGTGTTACGGCGGTGTTATATTGTCTGTAAATGCGTGTGTGTTCATGTATATGTGTGTGTGTGTTACGGGGGTGTTATATTGTCTGTGTGTGTGTGTGTGTGTGTATATGCATGTGTGGGGGGGGTTTATATCGTCTGCTGTAACCATTTCACAGCTGGATGGCGCTCTATTGTTAAATACATTTCATTTGTGTTTGCACCGTTTCAGTGACTTAATCCTAAATATGTATTAGATATGAGCTGTAAAAATCTGCTCACTGGAAACTTAACCATAGTGTGACACTGAGGGTCGACATGATGAAACGGCTCTGCTCTCCACAGACGTGACTCTCCATCTGAATATCTCGTACTGTAAGCTTTTATTTCAAATGAAACCCAGACTCTCTTTAAAACATTCAGAACAAGAGCAGGTGTGATTAGAACTGTTTACCTCCATTATTAAAGTGCTGCATTGGCTCTATTAGTGGCTCTTTTGTGGCTCTTTTGTGGCTCTATTAGTGGCTCCAGTCTTTCCAGTTTTGCATGTCCGTGTATTACATTTTTCCAAAAGCTTTCTGCAGGATTCTTTAACAATTGTATTATTTTTTTAAATCATAACATATTTTATTATCAATGGCCTCGTTGTTTGTTTCTGGGATCATCGTTTGTATTAAATTATCTTCACATGTGAATAATATTTGGGACAAAGTGATTCTGGGTTGGAACATGTGACACATATTCCACTACTTTGATTGTTCAGGGCATCAGGGTCTTTTTACCTGAATAATAAAATTAATTAATTAATGATAAAAAGCAGAAGAAGTGAATGATAGATAGATAGATAGATAGATGGATGGATGGATGGATGTAGTTTTTCCAGTGTTTTAAACCTCATAGTCTCCAGGAGTGAGCAGGTTTGTTTTGAAGGACTCTGTGGCTAATGTTTGTTGTTTATGTTGACAAGGTCTTAACAATATGTTCATAATTATCTTTGTGTTAAGTTTAAATTCAAGAAAGTTCAGGAAGTTGCTGTGGGAGTTAGGGTTGGGCAACGGTGGTGACATTTCATAAGATTAGTCGTCCCTCGGGAGAATAATCTTTAGATTTTTTTTGTTTCTTTTTTCATTTGCTGAAGGATGCTATAACCCTCAGAATAATTTTAACTTGAACCAATGATTTTACAGAAAAAAATGCATGAGAAACGAGAAGAATGGAATGGAACAATTTGGGCAACAGTGGCTCAGTTGGTAGAGGGTTTATCCACTGATCTGAAGATTGGTGGTTTGAATCCCGCTCTCAACATAAACCCACCTCACCCCCATTGTCTGTGTACACTATTGTATGAATGTGTGTGTGAAGTGATCACCCTATAGCTCACGTTTCCAAGGTGATTGGTTCCTTGATATAAAGCGCTTTGAGCCTTGAAGGTGGAAAAATGCTGTATAAAAATGTGTTTATCAACTACACAATGTATAAATGTATAAATGTATATATGTATATGTCTCTAAGTCTCAGCGTATCTTGTTCTCATGGAGCCAAAACAGTGTGTTTGAGTGTCATCCCACTCCTCCCTGTATCACACAGGTTAAACTGCTGCCGTCCCTCACCACAAACGGCTTCAAAGTTGAACAAACACTGGCCCATCAAACGGAGCTGTTTGCACATGAAATTCACAGAGAGGCTTGAGTCCAGTGATGAGAGGAGCAGAGAGAGAGTTTGTGATGACTGGGTCACTGTGAGGTCTGTGAAGTGAACACACACCTGACCGTAGACAACACACACACACACACACCTGACCGTAGACAACACACACACACCTGACCGTAGACAACACACACCTGACCATAGACAACACACACCTGACCTTAGACAACACACACACCTGATCATGCCTGACCATAGACAACACACACCTGACCATAGACAACACACACACCTAACCGTAGACAACACACACCTGACCATAGACAACACAGATCTGCACAGCTCTAAACGCACCTCATTCTACAACAAGTATCACAAGCTCATCGCTGGCAGTTAGCAAGTATCATAGCAACCAAAGAGTCAATCCAGAGCCAGGTTGTTGAAGGTAACGCCCCTTCCCGCCCGCACCGCTGATTTATACACAAGTAGACATCAATATATTTGATGTAGTAAGATATATGGAATTATGTAGTAAAGAAAAAAAAATTAAATAACTCTACTAATATATGAAGCAAGATATATGGAATTGTGTAGTAAAGAAAAAAATGTTAAATAACTCTACTAAACAGTTTTTGAGTGGCTACTCTGAGGATTTGAATATAAAATATGTAAACAAATTTGTACAGTTATTTACCTTTTTTCATTGCTACATAATTCCATATATCTTGTTTTATTGTTTATATTGTTTTGCTGTCTTCTGTGTGTATATAAAATGTAGAAAGTAGTAAAAATAAAGAAAAAAAATCAAGTGCATGTTTTAATCACTATATACATTTACAAAACAGGCTGTTAATAGTGTTCTTGCCAAAATTAACTTCATACAGTCATTTTTAACAATAATAAATATGAATTTAAATCATAATTTAAGATTTTCCTGTGGACACTCAGAGACACTTTACATTGCATTATTAATTCACTGCACATCTGGTCATGGTCAGTTTCTACTGGCCACAGCTGCCCTGGGGCAGACTGATGGAGGTGAGTCTGCCCATCTGTGCCATCGGCCCCTCCCACCGCCAACACTCACTCACACCACATTCATACATGGGCAAGTCTTTTCCACCTTCAAGACACTCAAAGGAACCACTCACCCATTCACACACACGTTCATACACGCAGACATTGGGGGTGAGGTGGGTTAAGTGTCTTGCCTGAGGACATAACAACAGCATTCATTTGTGGGAGCTGGAGTAGCACCGCCAACCTTCAGATCGGTCAAACGCTCTACCAACTGAGCCACTGTCGTCCTAATCATGCAATCGATCACCCTGTAGCTCATGTTTCCAAACACACACATGCATTTTGCGAGAACATAAAACATTTGCATATAAAACATCTGAGCAGTAAAATCCGTTTCTGGCTGAGGCTCACTCGCTCACTGTTTCACGTCCCACTCTATAAGTGGACACACCGTAGTGGACAGACCGACCGCTGGGCCATAAAGGTGATGGAAATTTGTTTTATTACCACATTACAATTGGATACACTTTTTGTGGTCAGTTCAGTTTATTTATGGGGGTGCAGTATGCTTACATCAGAAGTGCTGTGTTAGCTGTACGAGGCCGTGAGGAGAAAGAGAGAGAAGGAACTTTAAGAAGCTACGACACCAAACTAGTTTTTATAATGTCCTTAGTGTGTTTGTTTGACTTCCATCTACTGCACATTAAAGGGTCCATATGACTCTATTCTCTGTTCTAATGTTGTTTCCTCATCACAAACAGACCTGGAGTTGCGTTTTGTTTCATTCACACATGTTTAACACACAAACCCTGCATATTTAGTCTGAGTTCTTCTCTCAAACTGAAAACACTCTGTTCCAGCTTGTGATGTAATGAAGTGGAAATAGAGGAAGTGCCCCACTGTGTTTTTAAACTCCATACACCTTCATTAGAATCATGATTTCAGACCTAAAACTGCCAATCTCTACTGAGCTAAAAGGAGCTGTTAACTTGAAAAGTACCACTTCATGACATCACAAGGTGGAACAGAGCATTTTGAGCTTTGGAGATGTAGACAGACTAATAATAAAGTGTTACTCCAACATGTGTGAATGAAACAAAACACAACTCCAGGTATGTTTTTGAGGAGGTAACAACATTAGGACATGGCTTAAAGCTACAAGAGTCAGTTTGTGTGATGTAGGACCTTTAATCTTATAACCTTCAGTGAATCGTTCAAGTGCCGAGCGATTCAGTATCGATTATCGATTCAGACGTAGATCATATTGTTTAAAGATCTCTAACTGTTGTTGTGTCCTTAGGCAAGAAACTTCACCCGCATTGCCTAGAATGATGTGTGTGTGTGTGTGTGTGTGTGTTGGTGGTGGTCAAAGGGGCCGATGGTGCAGATTGACAGCCTCGCTTCTATCATGCTGCTCCAGGGCAGCTGTGGCTCTAACAATATCTTACCACCACCGATTGTGGAGTGAATGACGCTCTCTAAAGTGCTTTGGATAAGGCCCTATATGAATCCAATGAATACTTATGTACTGTTGGCTTTACCTGCTTGTCTCCATGGAGATAAGAACTGATACTGTGGAACATTTCAGGTGATGCGGCAGACTCTCCGCCAGAAATTTACATAATGCCAGATTTTATTATTATTTTGATTCAGATTGACTGTGGGATTACGAAATGAGCCAAATAACCTTTAACCTTTTAACCTCCAGGTTTGTCCATAAACACCCTCCTCTTCCTCCTCCTCTTCCTCCTCCTGTTCGTCCTCCTCTTTCTCCTCTTCCGCCTCCTCTTCCTCCTCCTCTTCCTCTTGACATGACTCTTTAGAACAACGCAGCAGTAACGTTCTTGAAGACCAGCAAATGTTTTTAGCCCCAGCCCCCATGGCTCTGACCTGTCCTCCTGTCTCTCCACCCTCTCCACCTTCTGTGACCTGTCCTCCTGTCTTACCACCTCTCCACCCTGTCTCTCCACCCTCTCCACCTTCTGTGACCTGTCCTCCTGTCTTACCACCCTCTCCACCACTCTGTGACCTGTCCTCCTGTCTCTCCACCCTCTCCACCTTCTGTGACCTGTCCTCCTGTCTTACCACCCTCTCCACCGCTCTGTGACCTGTCCTCCTGTCTCTCCACCGTCCCGTCTCTCCACCCTCTCCACCTTCTCCACCTTCTCCACCGCTCTGTGACCTGTCCTCCCGTCTCTCCACACTCTCCTGGACATTATTAGCCCATAAACGCATCACATTTGGTCCCTCTGTATTTGTTTGATTACATTTTGCTCCATGCCAGTGAAAAGATGTGAGTTGTTATGTTACACCCTATTGATTACCGGTGTTAATTAAATTTTTAATTAAAGTTTTTTATGGCTTCTGTTTCACTTATCATAATAGTACCAAGAGGAGACGCCGCTGTCATAAATCTCCCCTTTATTCGCAGCGGCTGGCCATCAACAAATACAACAGTGTACATAAACTTTTACTAACATTGATTTTGAGAATATTAATATTACTTTAAAGATCTGAGACGTATTATTCAATTTGGAAGCGCGTAGCATAAAATCCCGCTGCTATAAGTCAGTTAATGAACAGGAAAAGTCCATTACAGAGCTATCAGCGGAGGCATCAGCTCTTCCACATAAGAGCCGCGATGGCAGTGGAATCATTTACTTTGAGCTGCGTTCAAGACTCGCTTTAATAACATGAGACGCCGCTCGGAGCAACGCGAGCCCCGGTGAATGATGAGTGTTTCCCCTGCGTCTCACAATGCAGCAGAGGCCCCGGCGCTAATGCAAAGAACGCCGTTAAAACAAGTACATCACTGTGTCTTCTCAGTGAAACGCTGCAGTTTGGTTTCGCTAATGGAGCTAATTCTGTCATTCTGTAATTGTTTGATATGATAAACGAATAAACATTTATCACATCTCATTTCTTGGACAAACTGTTGCCCCAGATTTGGATGCACCCAAGCTAACGTCGGCTCTTTCTCAGACATCACCAGACCAGTGCGTGTCTGCTGCTCCTATAGGCTTTATTCAAGAGTCTAAGGGTGTGTTTGTTGATGCTTTGCAGAGACATCATGCTGGGAGTGTTCTGCATGTATGTCTATGGTGGAGTGTGGAGTGATAATGAACAGAGGGCTTTATGTGTTTATGACCACAGGGCTCTGCTTTAGGCCTGCCTGGACTCCATAGACTGTTCATATAAATGGACATAGCTAACCTGCTAGCTTCCAAATACTCACTTCCTTCCAAACAGGAAGTGATCATGGGCACGCTTCCGGTTCCATTGACTCTGGCTCCAATATACTTCATATTGAAAAACTGTGTTCCCTCTCTCTGTAACTGCTGCTGTCGGACTCATCATTTTGGTCTTAAAATGTTTGTATTAACCCTCTCTACATGTTTTTTTCACTATTGTGTCTGTAAATCAAGATATGAACATTAATAACAGACAAATCAGGCGACTTCTTTCCCTGAGACTTCATTCCCTGAGGCAGGAAGAGGCATTACCTTCAACAGCCTCCCTCCGAATTGGCTCTTTGGTTGCTATGATACTCGTGGTCAGAATTCTAAATATGGAACTTGGCTTCAAATTCGCTGCTATAACTGCTCCAGCCTCGATGAGCTTCATTTGGAGCTGAACGCTGTGGGTGACGTCACACTCACTTCTTCACACAGTCTGTGTTGGAGTCACACACACAAACAGGAGTTTTGAGTATTGTAAAAGTGTCCACACACCTTTTCCCACTTGTTTTAATGACCTTAAGACAGTCAATAAAACAAGACATAACATTATTTTATAGATCGGCCAATATCGGGTTTTTTCATGACCGATGTCGATTGTTTAGAATCAGAGGAACTGATCTGTGAAGATACTTTTGGGTCGATATGTGGGTTTGATTTTGATTATTTTAAATTTACTTCAATCTCACCCACAGCCCATTTTACCACAGACCTTTAAGAGAGCTGCAGTCACGTGTGCTGCAGTTGTCTCTTTGCACTTAAGTGTTCAAATAAAGCTTTATGTGTACTTTTTAGACAAAACAAAATATCGGCCTGTGCTGAAGATTCAAGGCCAATATCCCATAAATATTAGCCTGATATATCGGCCAATTTCTGTCGATCTCGAATTAGTTTATTGACAGAATAGTGCAATATGTTAGACTGTATTTGTTTTGTATAGTATCTGGTCTAAAAATAAAAAGTCTGATGTCAGTTCTGTGTAAATGTGGAAGTATCTTGAAGCATCTCTGTCCCTCTCCACATTTTGTCTGTGTGATTCTTGTATTGAAGTTGCAACACATTATTGTTAAGACTCGTTCTGTATGAGATCATTTAGACTGAGTCATGTGATATAATCCGGTGTAAAACTGTGCCTAGTCTATTCATGTGTTTCAACTTCATGTCACAGGCACCATTTTGAGGATTTTTCACAATTCAAATGATTTAATATTTTGTTTTAAATTGTGAATTGCTCTGTCTGAAGCTCTGTTACTCAAATTAGACTTTAATCTGAGCTTTGTTTTAACACAATCTGACCAGAAAGAGCAGATTTAGCTAGACTACAACAGGTGAGCTGATTTGTGCTGTTAAACAAGTCCCTCTCAAATAACATTACAGTCACAAGCTTGCTAGCATTAGCATTAGCATTAGCAAACAGTTTTTCAGTGAGTCACTCTCACCGTTTTGTTGAAAATCAAACTTCTAAACTGGACCATGAACACTCGGATTGATCAGACAACTTAAAACTTTTTTGGGCAGTGTTTGCTAATGTGTGCATTGTGTAACTGCTGAACATTCCGCCATAGAGATACATGTAGAACACCTCCAGCGTGATGTCACTGCTAAGTATTGCTCTAAATTCCTGATTCTGTTTTGAGAGACTTGAAAATGGAGGTTAAACTTTCATTTATATAGAAAGTTGTTGACAGTTTGTGGAAAGTGCTCTTCCTCTCGCGGCCTGGTCCCTCCCTCCCTCTCCTCTCTTCCACCCCTCCCTCTCCTCTGCCCCTCCCTCTCCTCCGCTCCTCCCTCTCCTCCACTCCTCCCTCTCCTCTGCACCTCTGTCGGGACGTCTTTAACAGGATAGGACCCTGGGATCACCATTGTCCCGCTGCCGTCCTCCTGCTGTCCTCCTTCTGTCCCCCTTCTGTCCCCCTGCTGTCCCCCTGCTGTCTCCCTGCTGTCCCCCCTCCCACACAGGCCTGACTGATGTGTCCTTCCATTGTGAGCGCTGGGATCTCTGGGATCATTGAGTGGCGTGTTGTTTTAAGGACAAAGCTCTGAGCCAATGGCCTCATTGTGTGACTGAGCCCAGAGGCCGAGTCTCAGGAGAGGCTCGTTTAAGGTCTTTATGATCAGCTCTGTGGGACTGTGAGACGAGGCCGGGATCATTACAGTTACTCAGTTACTAAACATCTTTAAGTCAAATTCCTGTCTCTGCGGTCCTGAATACTTTTGCATCTTAATTGGGTGCCAGATAAATAGATTTTTAAGATTTATAGCACCAGGAATTATACCAGCAAAAATGATACTGTTTTTGTTGACGTTTGTGTGAAGCAGCTTAAGTCGTATTTTAAAATGTGCTGTATAAATAAAATAAAATGGAATACTTTGAGTCATGTGATGTAATCTGGTGTAAAATTGTGCCTGTTCTCTTCATGTTTCAGCTTCATGTCACAGACGCCATTTTGAGGACTTTTTTTGTGAATTGCTTTGGCAGTGGTCCTAGTTTTTCATTATTCTGAAATCCACGTATACACCGAGCATGGCCCATGAGAACACAGCTGACGTCATCAGCATTCCCTGAGGGTGTGATGCTAACTGAGGCACTGCTCGTCTGAAGCTGAAAAGTTAGACTTTAATCTGAGCTTTTGACAAACATCTCGATATTATTTGCGGTTATCCAAATAAAAATATTCCAACAATATTTAGTCAACAGAAACGCGCCAGATGTCTTTATATGTGTTAGATTAAACACATATAAAGTACCAGGGTCAAACATCACTTTGAACTTATATCTTTATTGGGATGTTTGCTAATGTTTTTTTGTTTGGTTTTTTTTGAGCTTTTTAATCAGCTCATTTGCATAATTGATTAATAATGCATAATTAATTGGGCCTGTTGTTTTTGTGTTTATTTTCCTATTTATCTGCACTTTCTCCAAAAAATAAAAAATAAATAATTTACTCATATGGCGCTGTTTTCTGATCTCTGTTCTAATGTTGGTTCCTCATCACAAACAGACCTGGAGTTGTGTTTTGTTTCATTCACACATGTTTAACACACAAACCCTGCATATTTAGGCTGAGTTCTTCTCTCAAACAGAAAACACTCTGTTCCACCTTGTGATTCATGTGGGAGTTCCACCTTGTGATGTCATGTGGGAATACAGGAAGTGCTCCATTGTATTTTTAAACTCCATACACCTTCACTAGAATCATTTGGATCATTTCAGCCCTGGAATGGCCAATCTCTACTGAACTAAAGGTAAAAGGAGCTGTTAACTTGAAAACTACCACTTCATGACATCACAAGGTGGAACAGAGCATTTTGAGCTTTGGAGATGTAGACAGACTAATAATAAAGTGTTACTCAAACATGTGGAAAGAAAACAAAACACAACTCCAGGTATGTTTTTGAGGAGGTAACAACATTAATTTGTGTAATATAGGACTTTTAAATATTTATAATTTCTTCCATTTTATTAACGTGCACAAACGCGCAATGCATAGCTGTTTTCCTTTATATGTAAATGCTAAAAACACCAGTTCCACATATGCTCCTTGTGGCCACAAACTGAAACTGCGTTAGAGGAGTCCACGTCACACTAAACGGCTCGTACCCCTGTTATCTGCAGACACAAATCATAAATCGGCCCATCGGCTCGTGCACTTTGACAAGAACTGTGTCTTATCAGCGATTCCTCTGGAGGTGAGTATTGACAGCTTTTGTTATTCATAGCATATTCAACCTATTATATTTCCTCCTCTGCTGCCATAATGTTGCCAGCGTTGCGGAACCCATCGTTCTCATTCGCTTGTTCTTTTTAAAAAACGTCTTGAGGCGTGACATTATTACCCATGAGCCATCAGCAGCGGCGCGTTCGTTTATGAGGCATTAAGGTACCAGAGGCCCAGTTTGGTGAGTGACCAAACAGGGGGCGCTTGTGCTTTTATGATGACCACACTCCCAGCGAGCGCAGGGTTCAAAAGGGCACGACCTTTCTGCCCCTCGCCACACGCTTTATGCCACTTTAATGGAAACGGCGTGTACCACATCAGAGTTCTGCTTTGGGCACATTAAGGTCACTATATTGATTTCATATTTATCATTATACGGCAGGCTCTCGTATGCTCACAAATCGTCCTGTTTGCCCTGTCCCGGTAGACGTGTGTCCGCCAGCTCGCCGTATATCACCCCACGCGGCACCGTATTTGTGCAGAAGAGGCGGCGGATCTGCTGTGTTTGAGTGTCCTTTAGTAAATCTGTAAGACTCATCGCATTTAAGTCGAAATTTAAGTGGACGTAAGTAGCAAATCTGTCCAAAGGCGACAGTTTTTGAAGTACCACAATTTCCTCCATGAACAAATTCTCCTGTCTTATTCTGCATAAAAACTGCTGTGTGTCAGATGCCCTCCCTGTGTTCAGATGTGTCAGATGCCCTTGCTGTGTGTCAGATGCCCTCCCTGTGTGTCAGATGCCCTCCCTGTGTGTGTCAGATGCCCTCCCTGTGTCTCCATGCTCTGAAATGTGCTTCTTGTATTGTATTCTTTGGTCAATTTTTCTGGATGTGTTTAAAACGTGGAACTTTGAACAGAATCCGTTTATTACAACATAAACCACAAGTCTAATCACCATCACAATACTGGTCAGAAAAAGTTCGATATTTTTCCCGGTTGTTGAGCCTCGTGTCTTGAGTCTCATGTAGCATTTATTCTTTCAGATGCAGCTCAAGGTCCTGTCCTTCCCAGGAGTCGCTCGCCGCAGTAAAAGTCCGAGCGCTGCTTTAAACAGAGATTTGTTGTCAAAGGTCAACCGCCAACAGTCCATTGGCCGACATTAACTGCAGTACAACTTTTGTTTTTTATGTTTTAGACCAATTTGTGATTACAGCTCTGTGTGACCTCTGCACATTAATCATACGCAGGTTCAAAGGTCACACGGCATGTTAGTATTTCACATAAACATTGATTAAAGATTTTTTTAAAAGACTTAAATCAGACCTATTCTGTAAACTGTTCTTTTCAGATCTTTAACCATGTTCTAGTTGTTTCTTCTCATTGAGCCTCTGAAATTGTATTTGGAGTGATTCATGTTTGAGTAATTTTAATCTCTTTATTTTCAAGATGCCATTTTGCCAATCTACCCCCGTTTTCACCTCCACCGGTACACGCACACTGTGATGTACACGCCCACTGTGACGTACACGGCCACTGTGACGTACGCACTTCCTTCTCCAGTTTTATTTTCTTAATCGGTGATACTCGTAGGATTCGGCAGTGTCGCGTAGTCATTTTGGTACCAATGAAAAAAAATGTGCTGCTCGCTGGTGTGATGTGCAGCTATCCATAGGGGGCACCGACAGCATGTGGCGCTTTGTTGTGATGATGTTTACAGCGATGTCAGCTCCCATTGGGCACCGCAGTTTTCTAACACGGAAGTCAGCGGACTTGTTTCTTTTATTAAGTCATTTTAGATGAATATTGCAATTTAAAATGTGTAAATTATAACATAATGATCCACGAGTGTCAGAGATTAGAACTATAGAGACACACAAGCTCTATAGGTCTTCTTTAATATCTGTGTGGTCCTCCCTCTCTTCTATATTTCCTGCAGAAATCGATAAGGAGGAACTGAAGAAACAGCTCTGTGTGTGTGCAGCGCTCACTCATTCCTCCTCTTCCTCACTAATGCATCATGGGAGCTTGCCGGGGCATACCAAAGCAGACCGTTTGCTGTAGTCACTCCTCACCTTTTCTGCCCCTCTGTAACTGAAGGTCCACAAGAACAGCCATGTAGCAGAATGTTTAGTTTAATAATAATAATGTGATGTATTTGTTTTGGTGGGTTAGCCGTGTGCTTTGAGTTTTAGTCGCAGACGCTGTTGGCTAATCTGCAAAATCGTTAGCCTCCTAGCATAATTCCCCAAGTTATTTTTCAAAGTTTTCATGAAAATAGAAGTGTGACTCAAGAACATGATTTCGCTGGTTTGTGTGTTTTTCTGGGGGTTTTTGGGGGCTGTAAAAGTCTTTCTGATTGGCCGAGGACTGAGCCAATGACATCTACAGATGCATGCTCAACAGATGCAGGGTCTGGAGAGTTGTCTTTTGCAGTTATGCTCTGAGGCCGGTGAGATATAAACTAGTGTTGTAACAATACTAAAAATTCAAACTCCATTTTGATCCTAAGGAATTTACACAGTACTCAATACCGATTCTGATACCACAGTGAAGATAAATGCTCCTTCTTGCGTGAGGTCTTATATTCTTAACATATTCTGATAAAGCTAAAAATGACATTAAAACTGTTCAGGAAAGTTCAAATTTTGTCCTGTTAATGTGATTTTTTTTTTGTATCGATACCTGCTCAAATGAGTATCTAGTTCCGATATTAGTTTTAGTATTGATTAGTAACTGATTTTTGATACTTTTGACTACTCTAATAATGATAAAAGAAACAAATCCGCTGACTTCCGTGTTAGAAAACTGCGGTGCCCAATGGGAGCTGACGTCGGCGTAAACGTCATCACAACAAAGCACAGCATGCTGTAGGCGCCCCCTATAGATAGCTGCACATCTAGCGAGCAGCACATTTTTTTTCATTTGTACCAAAATGACTAGGTGACGCTGCCGAATCCTACGAGTATCACCGATTAAGAAAAAAACTGGAGAAGAAAGTGCGTACGTCAAAGTGGGAGTGTATTGGTGGAGGTGAAAATGGCAAAATGGCGTCTTGAAAATAAGAGATTAAAGATTACTCAAACAAGAATCACTCCAAACACAACTTCAGAGGCTCAATGAGAAGAAATGACTAGAACATGGTTAAAACTTCTGAAAAGTCCAGTTTGTAGAACAGGTCTGATTTAAGTTGTTTTTAATCAGCCGTAGACTTACATTTGTATGTTAAAAACATCATATTGTTGAGTCCTGCAAGCTTTACACTGACCCACTCCAATCACCTCAGTCTGTGGGTCCATCATGTCCAGAGCAGCAGCGCTCTAAGCCCGAGTGAAAGATCTTTTTCTACATACATAAAACACAAGCACACATGGAAGTTCTCACATTCATCACTCTGTTTTGCCTCAGGCCTGGATTGGTGGAGCAGACCCCAGCCTCCCAGCCTCTCAGGGGTAATAGAGCAGTGTAGAGGGGGGAGGAGGCAGCTTCTGATCTTCTGTGTCCCAGTCGTGAAGGTGACAGTTAAAAAAGTTAAAAACAGTTAAAAACGAAGATCCTGCATCATGGCCAGAGGAGGGAGAGGGGGGAGGTACATTCCAATGCCGTGGTGCGAGGAGGGAGAGAGGAGGAGGTACGGTCCAACGTCCTAGTCTGAGGACGGACAGAGGGGGAGGTACGATCCAACGTCCTGGTCCTAGGAGGGAAACGGGGAAGTAGGGGGCGATCTGTTAGCTTCTTGTTGATTAGCTGTAATATGAACATAACTGTACTCACACTCAGGGGAGCTCACAGGACTGACTCACCGCTGACCTGAGCGAAATAGGAAATATAATGTGACAATATTGTTGATCATCCATCTTTATTTAGCTGCAGTAATGAGCGTGTGCGTTAAGGCCGGATACAGCTGTTCTGGAGACAGGGTTTGGCTATGGACCATAGACTGTATAAAGAAGTGGACTAAGTGAGTGTGATATCACCCATAGCATTCAGCTCCAGTCAAATGAAGCCCATTGAGGCTAGCAGTTATAGCAGCGAATTTGGAGCCGACTTCCATATTTGGAATTCTGACCATGAGTATCATAGCAACTAAAGAGCAATCCGGAGCCATATTTGGAATTCTGACCATGAGTATCATAGCAACTAAAGAGCCAATCCGGAGCAAGGCTGTTGAAGGTAATGCCCCTTCCCACCCGCACTGCTGATTTAGCAGGGAGTGGGCGCTTAGCAACGCTGTCAATCAAACCTGTTGCTAACACTAGCGGGCACGACCTCAGGGAAAGTAGGCGCCTGATTTGTCTGTTATTAATATTCATATCTTGATTTATGGACACAATAGTGAAATAAAAACCCCAAGATCATGTAGAGCGGGTTAATACGAACATTTTAAGACCAAAATGGCGAGTCTGAGAGCAGCAGTTACAGAGAGAGGGGCCACAGTTTTTCAATAGAAAGTGAATTGGAGCCAGAACGTGGCGGTTATAGCAGGTTAGCTATATCCATTTATTTATAGAGTCTATGCTATGGACACACTCTATACAGGAGTCTCAGAGCTTAACAGAACCAGACTGACTGTTATAGTGATGGGACTTTCGGCTCTTTTATGGGATCCGAATCTTTTGGATCCGTTCCTTTCAAAAAGCTATTTAAAAGACTGGATCTTTTATCATTTATTTATATGACAGAAGCCAATGTGAGAACTCATTTTATCTACAAACTGAAGTGACCTCAGATCTGTTTAAAATCCTCAAACCTGTCTCTTGTTTCCTGCTTCTGACCTGTTCTTGTGCTGGTTCAACATTAATCAATATAAAAATTCCTAAAAATATGAAAAAAAGATTCAGTTAAACAAAACAACATGTATTTTTGGGTTTCAAACGACATCACACCATTATCTCAGCCTAATGTCTATTGATAATATGCTTAAAGTTGTTATATGTTGAGGTCAAAGGTTAATCACTAATACAAATGATTTGATTGGTTCAATATTTCTTTTATATATTTCTTATAAAAATAAAATCTGTATTTATCCCCCAGTTATCTGTTCCAGGGTTTCGGGCATAAGGATTCGTTTCAGATGTGACATGACAACGCTCCCCTTTTGTCATAGCGATAATCAAATCAAAATTGTATATCTTTTGAATTGGGAAAGGTCCAAATCAGAAAGGATTATTTGCCCAAAACCTGTGAAAAACTGTCTCTTGTCCAGACCTGGGAGTTTGAAATCAGCACATTCTCACTGAGTCTTGCTGAGTTCTTCTCTCAAACAGAAAACACTCTGTTCCACCTTGTGATGTCATGTGGTAATACAGAAAGTGCTCCACTGCGTTTTTAAACTCCATACAACTTCACTTGAATCATTTGACCATTTCA
Source organism: Periophthalmodon schlosseri (assembly GCA_000787095.1). NCBI lineage: Eukaryota > Metazoa > Chordata > Actinopteri > Gobiiformes > Gobiidae > Periophthalmodon > Periophthalmodon schlosseri. The sequence continues at coordinate 1,891 of KN475641.1, read as the reverse complement.
CAGTGCTCCACTGCGTTTTTAAACTCCATACAACTTCACTTGAATCATTTGGACCATTTCACCTCTGGAATTTCCAATCTCTACTAAACTAAAGGTAAAAGGAGCTGTTAACTTGAAAACTACCACTTCATGACATCACAAGGTGGAATAAAGAATTTTGAGCTTTGGAGATGTAGACAGACTAATAATAAAGTGTTAAACATGTGTGAATGAAACAAAATACAACTCCAAGTATGTTTTTGAGGAGGTAACAGCATTAGAACATGGATTAAACCTCACAAGAGTCAGTTTTTCATAATATGGGACCTTTAAAGATAATCTAATTGTAGTTGTTTTATATATGCTTTGTATTTTGCATTTTGACTCAAATCTCCTGCATGTTTCTGACCCTATATACTATAAATATAAGTCCCTCTGTAGCCCACGGCCCAGTGCGTTCTGAACAAGCGTCAGTAGAGCAGTGTTCCGTGGCTGTGTGAGCCTCCTCCCTGCATGAGTCCCTCTAAATGAGATATCTGCGGGGATAATGGGACGTGCCGCTCGCCAACAGCTCTCAGCGTGGCTCTTTTCATGCCAATTACACTCTGTGATATAGTCACAGGGAGAGCCATCCCATCACCAGGCGCCTGCTCACCATGAGGCCGGCCAGGAAGGAACCCACACAATACACGACTGTTTGAACTGGAGGCTGGAGGAATGTATACTGTTAACTTTTTACTCTCACCTGAGGACACGATTCACACTGGGACCAAAACTCGAGCTGGAGAGAGTGAGTTTGTGCCATAGTTTAAGGCCTGAACATGTAAATAGTAAATACACACATTTTTATATAGAGCTTTTCCACTTTCAAGACACTCAAAGCACTTTACCTCAAGGAAGAACTCACCCATTTACACACACCATTGCACAGAGACACAGGGTTAACGTGAATAAATAAATAAATAAATATGGTTTTTGCTTAAAGGTCCTATATTACACAAACTGACTCTTGTGAGCTTTAAGTCATGTTCTAATGATGTTCTCTCCTCAAAAACATACCTGGAGTTGTGTTTTGTTTCATTCACACATGTTTGAGTAACACTTTTTTATTAGTCTGTCTACATCTCCAAAGCTCAAAACACTCTGCTCCACCTTGTGATGTCATGAAGTGGTAGTTTTCAAGTTAACAGCTCCTTTTACCTTTAGTTCAGTAGAGATTGGCAACACCAGAGCTGAAATCATCCAAATGATTCTAGTGAAGGTGTATGGAGTTTAAAAACACAGTGGAGCACTTCCTGTATTACCACATGTCATCACAAGGTGGAACAGAGTGTTTTCAGTTTAAGAGAAGAACTCAGCCTAAATATGCAGGGTTTGTGTGTTAAACATGTGTGAATGAAGGTAAACACATTATAACATGGATTAAAACTCACAAGAGTCAGTTTTGTTTAATACAGGACCTTTTTACATCATCTTTTATATGTTTTAGTTTCGTCTTTCCCTGTTTCCGCTCTGTGCCCATGTGTCATTGAGAGCATTAACCTGCAGACAAATAGAAAATGGCCCTTAATGTGCCTAATGAAGCATGACAGGAACACAGGGGCCCCCCCGTGACACAAGGGGGCCCCAGAATTGGATTAGCGATTCACCATGTTGTCCCGCTAAGAGGAGTCAAACAGCTAACCCCGAGTCCGCCCTGCTGGGAGGAGGACGGAGGGAAAAACCCAGGAGAAACGTTGGAAGGATGAGTTGCGACTTCGGAGAGTCCCGAGGGCCCTAAGTCTGGTGCCTCCCACTGTGATCCAAATGAGGAGCAAGTCCGTCCACCTGAACAAGCCCAGGAGCTGCCTCGGGCGATGGGCAAAGCAGATCCTCCCCCCTGCCCCCTCCCCTGGCCCCTCCTCTGCCCCCT
>KN475640.1:0-13541 GCA_000787095.1 Periophthalmodon schlosseri | reverse complement strand
GAGGTAAAAAGTTACTCAAGTAAAAGTGAAGGTATCAAAGTATCAAAGTATCAAAATCTACTTAAGTAAAAGTACAGAGGTGAAAAGTTACTTGAGTAGAAGTACAGATACAGAGGTAAAAAGTTACTCAAGTAAAAGTACAGATACGGAGGTAAAAAGTTACTCGAGTTAAAGTAAAAGTATCACATGAACAAATCTACATAAAAGTATTTAAGTACCTGTGTAAAAATGTACTTGAAGAGTAAAGAGTAAAAGTATTTCACACAAGTGTAAATGTAGAGATATTGATTCAAAATGACACATATTTTGTTCAACAGTAACAATACGAATCAATTTTTAAATTTTCTCATGAATTTTGTTTTTGTTTTGCTCAAAGCCGAATCTTGAACTCGAAAACTTGAGTCAGGATGTTTCCACGAACATGGTCAAAATAACCCCTCAAATCATATGAAAAGTACTTTTTACTTTCAGTCCTGTTCAAAAATGTAGAAATGCAGAATGTGGAGTAGAAAGTACAGATATTGCTCTCAAATGTAGTGAAGGAAAAGTAAAAAGTATCCACTGTAAAATGTACTTAAGTAAAGTACAGATACCTAAAAATTCTACTTAAGTGCAGTACTTTACTACTTGTACTTCGTTCCTTCCACCACTTTCAAAATGTTTAACCTGGTTTATGTTTAATATCTCTATAATTAATAAGCCTCTGCACATGATACGAACCAGAACCTTTAGAAATAAGATTAATCTGACACTTTTTTAACCCAAACAAAAAGTATCACATTCGACACGTGTGGATTTATCTGAAACACTGTGACGTTCGCAGCCTGTGATTCTCATTCTGTTGTTTCTAATACAGGAAAGTCAGAGATGCCACCAGTGTAGACATCAACATGCGGGTGGGGGTCCACTCTGGAAACGTCCTCTGCGGCGTCATCGGCCTCAGGAAGTGGCAGTACGACGTCTGGTCACACGACGTCACGCTGGCCAATCACATGGAAGCGGGAGGTGTGCCCGGGTAAGATGCCCGGCCTGACTGACCAATACCAGTGCAGAGAGATTTCAGATTCTAGAAAGCGATGATGTCATACTGTCAAACGGGGGAGGAGTCAAATTGTCCTATTAATTACGCTATTAATTTTAGCTGCCCCCGTCTGTATTAAATATTATCGGCCAATAGGATGTCGCGATGTCGTCTGAAACGCAGCGTTAGCGCTTTTCCACCTCCAAGACACTCAAGGAACCGCTCACCCATTCACACACACATTCATACACCAGTGCACGCAGACGAGGGGGGGTTAAGTGTCTTGCCCAAGGACACAACGGCAGCATTCATCTGTGGGAGCTGGAATTGCTGCTGTCAAACGGATCCTAACGTGCTAAAAATTCATGTTTTTGTATCAGTGAGTTTTTTTTAATCTTTATTTATAGAGCCCAGTGAGACGACCAGACTCTTTTTAATGAGCTGTTACAAAAAAAAACAACAAAAAAAAGCCCAAAACACTGCATAGGTTCATTTAAAACATTAAAAACAGGAGCAGGTGGATCAGTAAAAGCGACAGCATCGTAAAGGCAAAGTAGACTTCCAGCGTCAGCAGTGGCCAGTTTTTTATAAATGAATCAACAGCGACAACAAAATCAAGAACTGATTTTCTGTTTCAGCACATTTGAAAATATTTGTTTAAAGAGCCATATGACGCTGTTTTCTGATCTGTTCTAATGTAGTTTCGTCGTCACAAACAGACCTGGAGTTGTGTTTTTTTTCTTCTCACATGCTGGAGTTGTGTTTTGTTTCATTCTCACATGTTTAACACACAAACCCTGCAGATTTAGGCTGAGTTCTTCTCTCAGACTGAAAACACTTGGTTCCACCTTGTGATGTCATGTGGCAATACAGGAAGTGCTCCACTGTGTTTTTAAACTCCACACACCTTCACTAGAATCATTTGGATGATTTCAGACCTGGAATTGCCAATCTCTACTGAACTAAAGGTAAAAGGAGCTGTTAACTTGAAAACTACCGCTTCATGACATCACAAGGTGGAACAGAGCGTTTGGAGCTTTGGAGATGTAGACAGACTAATAATAAAGTGTTACTCAAACATGTGTGAATGAAACAAATCACAACTCCAGGTCTGTTTTTGAGGAGGAAACAGCATTAGAACATGGTTTAAAGCTCACCAGAGTCATGTTTGTGTGATACAGGACCTTTAAGAATGTTTCTTGTCCAATAGACTTCACTTCGTTCCATTATTCCCATTGTCTGAAGTCTTTTATTGACACAAACATGAGGAGTGTGAAGGCAGAGTCTTGTTGTTGAGGCTCATAATCTGCCTGTGTTGTTTCCAGGAGGGTGCACATTTCCTCCGTGACCTTGGAACATCTGAACGGATCGTACAAAGTGGAGCCTGGGAACGGACAGAGCCGAGACTTGTACCTCAAAGAACATGGAGTGATCACCTACCTGGTCATCAACCCCAAGGTCCTATGAAAAACAGTATATAGTTTGATTAAAGTCCCAATGACAGGTTGGACTCAATATAGCGCAACACGGCGTCTTGAAAATAAGCGATTAAAGATTACTCAAACATGCACGAATCACTCCAAAAACACTTAGAGGGTAAATGAGACGGAAACAACTACAACATGATTAAAAGTTCTGGAAAGTCCATTTTGCAGAATAGGTCTGATTTAGAACAATCTGATCGTGAAGAACTGACTTAGCTAAACTACAACAGGTGAGCTGAATTTGTGCTGGTAAACAAGTCCATCTCACATAACATTACAGGCACAAGCTAGTTAGCATTAGCCAACAGTTGTTCAGTGAGTCACTCTCACCTTTTAGTTGAAAATCAAACTCCTAAACAGGACCATGAGCTCGGACTGATCACAGGCTTCTGAAAACGTGCATTTTGTATTTTTTTCTTGAGTTTTAAGACAATCTTACAACGTTTTTTTTTTTGGGGCTACCGCGTGCATCGTGTCACCATGCTAACCGCTGAACATTCCGCCATAGACATACAGGCAGAACACCCCCATTGTGATGTCACCGCAAAGTATCAGTCCTCTAAAATATATTTGCTGCTATGTACCAGTTAAAACTTTTTTGTGTGTTTTTCTTGAGTTTTAAGACAATCTTAAAATGTTTTTGTTTTTTTTTGGCTAACGCGTACATCGTGTCACCATGCTAACCGCTGAACATTTCGACATAGACATACAGCCAGAACACCCCCATTTTAATGTCACTGCAAAGTATCAATCCTCTAAAATATATTTGCTGTTTTGTAGCAGTTAAAACTTTTTTTGTGTTTTTGTGTTTTTCTTGAGTTTTAAGTCAATCTTACAACGTTTTGGGGTTTTTTTTGGCTAACGCGTGCATCGTGTCACCATGCTAACCGCTGAACATTCCGACATAGACATGCAGGCGGAACACCCCCATTGTGATGTCACCTCAAAGTATCAATCCTCTAAAATATATTTGCTGTTTTGTACCAGTTAAAACTTTTTTGCGTGTACGTGCGCTAACGTGTGCGTCGTGCCACCATGCTAACCGCTGAACTTTCCGACATAGACATACACGTAGAACACCCCCATTGTGATGTCACTGCAAAGTATCAGTGAGAAGGATTCCTCAAAGCTGACCGCGTAAAGGGCCGATTGAAATGTTAAAAAGGCCGTCTGCTGTTTCCTCACAAAACGTCCTTTGAGCTCTGTCCGTAGCACTGATGTTGGCAGGGCAAACGGCAAAATGGAGCTTAGCAGTTCTCTTCCTCCTAATCTCCCCTTATCATGGGTAGGATGCCGTCAGGCTTTGAAAAATCCAGTTTGAGGTCCAGTCTTTTTTCCAGGCAATTGTGCTGATAGTCTGCCAGTTTTGTAGCGGAGTTTGAGATTGAAGGCCTTGTGAAGTGGAGATTTTTTTTTGTTCAAGTGCTTTTGAGGGAAACTTTAGAAAAATGCTCAAAGTGTTTGTTAGATTTTGCGTAGTTTGTCTAGTGTCTGTCCTTCAGTTTTATAATCGTGTGCTTGGGCTTAAATTATCCAGTTGGGAGTTTTGTTTGTTGGTTTTTTGGTTCGACAGTGAGATCAGCTGGTCAGGAATTAGCGCTTGTAGCATAAACAATATTAAAATCAACACGGAGCAACAACAACACCACGGAATAAAATGTATTTATAAAATGTATTTATGGGACGACGACGACAGACTGACTCAATATCTCACTTGTTTGTTCAGCTTTGGTACGGGAACTTTTAACACAAGCTCTCGTCTTGTCTACAGCTAAAAAGTGAACTATAGAGAGGAGGAGAGAGGGCAGGAGAGGGAGGAAGAGAGAAGGAGTAAGGAGGTGAGAGGGAGGGAGAAGGAAAGAGGGAGAAGAGGAGAGGTGGAGAAGAACTTTTAACACAAGATCTCATGATTGTCTACATCTAAAAACTGAACAATAGAGAGGAGGAGAGAGAGAGGGAGGAGGAGAGAGATGAGGGTGGGAGAGGAGGAGAGGAGTAGAGAGGGCGGCGGGGAGGAAAGAGAGGGTAGGAGAGGAGGAAAGAGATAAAGGAGATGGAGAGAGAGAGGAGGAGAGAGATGACGGAGAAAGAGGAGAGGAGAGAGATAGAAGAGAGAAGGAGAGAGAGAGAGAGGAGTATTGGGGAGAGGGGGAAGAGAAGAGGAAGAGAAGAATTTTGAATCCAAGATCTCATGATTGTCTCCATCTAAAAATTGTCCTTTTGGTTATTTTGCTTCCCAAAAATGGAACACATTTTGTAAAACTGAATAGATCGGTGCCACTGCAGCACTTTAATAATGTGGAGATGAACATTTAGAATCACACCTGCTCCTGTTTTTAATGTTTTAAATGGACCTGTGCAGCGATGTGTTTTGTTTTGTTTGGATTCTGCATTTTAGTCGGGTCCCTGTAGAAATAAACAAAAAAGACTATAACTTCATAATTGTAAAGCCAATAAGAACATTATATATATTTTCTATTGCAAGTGCTGTCCATGAAACACTTCTGTAGGAGTCTATTTTCATGATCCTGCTGGACATTCTATACCAGCTGTGCCCTTAAGAAACACCGGTGGTTCTAAGCTTTAAATAGGGAGCATGGATCAAGAGGTGTCATCTTCACTGCTATTGATTGTCACACACAGCTCTCCTTCACTCTCCAATTGGGTCATCAGGATGTATTTACTCTCACTAACCTCTTAAAAGTCTCATATTACGCAAAACTGACTCCTGTGAGGTTTAAGTCATGTTCTAACGCTGTTCCCTCCTCAAAAACGCACCTGGAGTTGTGTTTTGTTTCATTCACACATGTTTGAGTAACGCTTTATTATTAGTCTGTCTACATCTCCAAAGCTCAAAATGCTGCGTTCCACCTTGTGATGTCATGAAGTGGTAGTTTACAAGTTAACCGCTCCTTTTACTTTTAGTTCAGTAGTAGATTGGCAATTCCAGAGCTGAAATCATCCAAATGATTCTAGTGAAAGTGTATGGAGTTTAAAAACGCAATGCAGCGCTTCTCGTATTACCACTTGATGACATCACAAGGTGGAACAGAGTGGAGCACAGCCTAAATATGCAGGTTTTGTGTGTTTAAACATTTGTGATGAAACAAAGTGTTTAAACATTTGTGAATGAAACAAAACACAACTCCAGGTCTGTTTGTGAGGAATCGACATTATAACATCAGAAAATAGCGTAATATGGGCCCTTTAAGCCAGGTGAGGCCAGGGCAGTGCAGTGAGAGATGAAATAAACAGTAAAATATACACATCCTGCGCATTCAAAACGTTGTAAACACCAGGTTGTATCAGTTTAAATGGAGTAGCCACAGGAGCCAGTGAGTTCTTGTGCCCAGAGAATGTTATTTCTATCCCTTTACACGAGGTTTTCTTTGTGCTTTGGGCAGTGATGGCTCTTTGCTGGAGAGGCTCTCAGAACACATTTCAAAATAAGAACGCAGGTGCTTCGTCCTTGACTTAGAAGTACTTTCCGTGGGTCCAAACACTGTCAGGTCAACGATGTCAAGAGCTGTGGCCAAGAGCGCTCTCTGAACCACCTGCGGCCCACATTCACGGGGTTTATACGGCTCCAAAAGATCACTATTGATACTCTGCAGCGGCGTCGCGCTGGGCCTGTTCTACATGTATGTGCATTGGCGGAATGTTCACCGGTTACCATGGAGACGCAATACACACATTAGCAAACGCTGCCGAAAAAGGTTTTAAGATGGTCTGGAAAACTCACAAAAAATACATTTAAAAAATACATTTAAACAGGAGATTTTCAGGAGCCTGCGATCAATCCGAGCGCATGGTCCTGTTTAGGATTTTCAACAAAAAAGTGAAAGTGACTAACTGAAAAACTGTTGGCTAATGCTAATGCCAGCTAGCTTGTGACTGTAATGTTATTTGAGAGGGACTTGTTTAACAGCACAAATCAGCTCACCTGCTGTAGTTCCGGCTAAATCGGTTCTTTCACGTCAGATTGAATTAAAATGAAGCTCAGATTAAAGTCCAACGAAGCCTCAGACAGAGCAGAGCCTACAGTTAGCATCACACCCCCAGAGAATGTTGATGACATCAGCTGCAAAGTATCAGTTGAGGAATTAATTATGTTTAAGAATTTGCGTTTCTTGAGACCGTGTCCTTATATATTCATTAATAATTCTGTTCTACTTTAATTAGTGGTTGCCAGATATGCCAGAAAATCACAGTTTTCTCGACATTAAGTGGTTTTAATCTGTTTATTCTGAGAGTTAACGCTTCACTGTGATTGGTTAATTAAACTGTCACTCAATCAAGAGTATTCCATTTTTAATGCCATATCGCTCAGCCCTAACTTTAATTACCTTTGGAAAATCAACACCGTATTTCACCGTTACAGCCTCACTGTTAGCGTCTCTACTTCCTGTCCAGTTTTGTGTCTATGAGGTTTTTGTCGAGTCACGCTAAAATAATAAATATTTAGCTCACTGTTAGCGTCGCTACTTCCTGTCCAGTTGTATCTCTGTGAGGTTTTTGCCGAGTCACGCTAAAATGAATAAATATTTAAAGATGACGCAGTGGACAGAAAGTGGACAGTGGATGTCACTGACAACATGTAACAAAAACAACACAAATAAAATGAACACTTCACCGGAGGACACGTCTGTGTTTAGAAAGAGAGATGTTTGTGTCTCAATGCTAATGCTTATGCTAATGCTAACTTTGAGGCATGATAAATATTAAAACAACTCCACAAACTGAAGTATTCTACATATAAAAATAATTGGGTAGTTTTTATTTGAATTAATTTGAATTTTAATAGGTTGTTTATTTTCTGACTTTCCGATTTTAGTAAAAGCGACTGTTAGCTTTTAGACACAGTGAGCTAGCTAGCCCATTGTCAGTTAAAAAGCACTTACACTTGGGCTGTGTCCGAATGTCCCCCTCAACCCCTGACCCCTGACCCCTTATTCTGCTCTCTTTATCAGACTCTATAGAGACTCATTCACAGAGAGATTCGGACACACGGCTCACTACACTCAGGTCATGTGACTCTGACGTTTGGGTGAAAAAAAGTCTGAAGGCAAAAATCTGATAAAACTTGATTTCTGCCATAAATATTGATCAGATTGGACTGGAACAAGTCTTTATGGACTAATAATAATCATACACGTTTTTGTCAATTTGGATCTCACGTAAATTGACTGGATTTTAAAATTTTTGTCTGAGATGCGGTAATTCTCGCTCTGTTAACAACTCGAGCTAAGGTAAAGCGGCTAACGCTAGCACCTTTACACAGCAACAGTTTATTTAAGAGTGTTTTAATCATAATCAGGATCAACAGTGAGATAAACCAGAGCTTCTGTCTGTTTCATTCAGTCGTGTTGTGTCCATTTATAGACCTGTCGCTGTTTGTTTTTCCGACTCTCGCAATGCATTGTGGTCCATATTGACCAGTCTAGTGACCACCGATGCTCAATACTTTTCAAGGTGCATTGTGGGAAATTTTGAGTGCACTACTTTTTCACCTGCTGGACATTTGGACACCACTAAAAATGTATGACCCCTAAATAGTGCCCCCTGCAGGAGATAGTGAGGACATTCGGACACAGCCTTGGACATATTTTTTGACACTTTGCTGGTTCTTCCTCACAGACAGACAGACACAGCCCCCTCCTCGGCGTTCGCTCTCGCCCCTCTCTGGACGGGGGTAAGATGCGGGCGTCTGTCAGAATGACCCGCTACCTCGAGTCCTGGGGCGCCGCCAAGCCTTTCGCCAACCTTCACCACCGAGACAGCATGACCACCGACAACGGCAAAATCAACACGACGGTGAGAGCGAGCCCACGTTTTACGCAGCCCGAGCCAGAGAAACCATTACCACATTATCATTAAATCCAAACGCATCTTTTATAGGACGTTCCAATGGGACAGTACCACTTCCAGAGGAGAGAAAGGTTAATAAGAAGACTCTCGTGTCCAGAAGAAGAGAGGTGGATTTTTAATTTCATTTTGGTTTTTAACGCCAGGTCTAAGTCTCAGAGGAGAAGGTTTGAGGAGGAGCTTAACGAGCGAATGATCCGAACTATCGATGGAATCAACTCACAAAAGTAAGTGCCGATTTCGGTTCTTTACCTCGGCGTCTTGACACTTAGCAACAGGAAAGGCGGATTTGCTCGTTTAGCCTCCATAACTTCAGTGAGTGGGATTAACTCAGGAGAAGAAGAATTGATTTCAGATACCGACACGGCTTGTTTTGTTTGTGTCTCATTTATATCTGCAGGCAGTGGCTCAAGTCTGAGGGCATCCAGCGCATCTCATTGTTCTTTCACAATAAAACGCTGGAGAAAGAGGTAGGACCAATCAAACGCTGTCGTTCAGTCTCTGGGGTAAAAAGTGCAGTTTATCGCGTCATTGAGTCGTGTTTAGATTAAATCAATCTGGTTTTATTCCTGATTTCTGTTTTTCTTGTTTTAAGCGTTTTAAAAGTCAGTGAAGAGCTGGTGTTTTTGTCATTAAAAGCGCATGGTTTAGAGTTTAGACTTAAGAGGAAGAAATTTGAGTTATTTTTTTGGACAAATATTAAAAGTTTGTCTTGTTTATGTTTGTGATGTTAACATTGAAAGTAATTTTTATATAACAAAATTGAATAAAAAATCACAGCCCTGGAGTGGAGCTGTCAGCGGTTGAAGGTAAAAGTAAAAGTAGTAAAGTACTGTGCTTAAGTATAAATTTTAGGTATTTGTACTTTACTCAAGTACTTTTTACTTTTACTTCACTACATTTGAGAGCAGTATCTGTACTTTCTACTCCATTTTTGAACACGAGTGAGAAGTAAAAGTATTTTTTATTATTGTCTGAGACTGCTGAAAAGAAAAGTATTTTTTATTATTGTCTGAGACCTGCTGAAAAGTCTGAGGGTTTATTTATAACATGTAATTTGAACAAACAAAAATAAACAAATAAAAACAGATAGAAAAAACGATCGATTCAGTTGTTTCTGTTGAACAAAATTCAGCTCAAATCTTTATCAAAATCACTACATTTAAAGATTTATAAGACTCAAAATCTGCGTGAAATACTTTTACTTTTTACTCTTTAAGTACAATTTTTCATGTGATACTTTTATTTTACTTGTTTACTGTTGTGTATTTTTCTGCTCCGGTATCTGTACTTTTACTTAAGTAATAAAATTGAGTACTTCACCACTAGAGACACACTATTAGAGACGCAATTCCCACAAGACGAGATGAGATACGAGACTGGATCCACGAGACAAACAAGATTTTGACATAATTTGCAATAAATACAGAGTGAGATCCAGTTCACAATTTTGCCTAACTTTTTAAAATTTCTTTCAATGTAATACTTTTGTTGTCATTATATCACTGCGATTTGGAACTACAGCTTCTTAAGGAGACGTAACTCACGGCATGTCCCCCCCTTTTCTGTCCAATCCAAACGTAAACACATGGGAAAAAAATCTCACAAGATCTATTTTGAGCTCTTGTCCCATCCGTAGTCTCTATGGTCTATTTATTTACCTAATTGAAATTAAATTCAGACATAAACTGTTGTGTTTTTAACTGGATGTAATAAGACCATTTACAGACAGATTTTGGCTTAGAACGTCTCAAAATTTCTAACTTTTATTCATACAAAGCTGTTCAGTAGTGATTTGAAGAACACATAACATTAACACAACACAATTGGATCTCTTGTGTAATAAATTAACTGTGTTTTAAGAAAAATAAAATCTGTCAACTGGACAGAACGTTGTAGGAGTGAAGACGTTTGGCTGCTCATCCAAAGCCACTTCTTCAGTTGTGGTCAGATTAAAGCTGTACACTGCCTTATATCTGTCTGAAGGGAGGAGCTAACGACACTGAAACTCAAAACACCTATTGTTTACAGTTTCTGTTTGTTGGATATGTCTATTGTGCTGCCCTAAGTGTGCACAGTGCCTGAGTCCTACTTAGCGCAGTCATTCAAGCCCCTAATGAGTGATTTCACACCTATTATGCTTATTATAAGGCAGTGTCCAGCTTTAATCTGACCAGAACTGAAGAAGCGGCTTGGATGAGCAGCCAAACGTTTTCACTCCTACAACGTTTTGTCCAGTTGACAGATTTTCTTTTTCTCTTGCTATATATACAGATACTTAAAGTCCAAGTATCGGTATCGGTATCAGAACTGAAAAAGCCGTATCGATACATCCCTAGTAGTATGTCCCTCTTTGTGCTGTGCAAACTGAACCCCGCTCTCCCTCTCCACAGTACAGATCCACTACATTACCGGCCTTCAAGTACTACGTCACCTGCGCCTGCCTCATTTTCTGCTGTATCTTCGTGGTGCAGATCCTCGTCTTGCCCAGGTTAGACTCCCCTTTTAACCGTTGGCCCCGTCTAATCCCCGATGCGTCCCCGCGCTCCAGCCGCGGCGGCGTGTTGACGGGGGAAAAAAACACATTTGACGCCGGCTGTCTGATCCTCCGGCCTGCGTCACCGAGATCGAAGAGGTGGAATGCTAAAACGCTAGATCGCAAATAGATTTGAAAGACCCCCGACCATCTGCCAACGATTATAGATTAGCAGAAGCGAAGTGCCTTTTTAACCGCCCAGGTCGAACGCTGAAATAAAATACCTTGAGTCGTACAAATTTACAGCTTTTTGGGCTCAAATGTGTAGCTCCAAAGAGATGCATTGATTTTCCCATTCACCTCTCCCGCTCCCGTTTTATCACTGCGATGTTTGTGGCACATTTAAAGCCGACTTCGCGTGTTTTATCGCCCGTTTAAATCTGTCATATTAGCTCCCGTATGTTTTAGAATGTGAAAATAACTCCATTACGAGCGCCCGTACGCCACTTCAGTTTGTTGATAAAGCGATCGTCAGCGTTAATAGATTTCGGGGCTGAGGGAGAGTACATTTAAAGCCTCGTTATATTCGTTGCTCTAAATGGGACCACAGAGTAATGTCTTGGGGGCTCGTTGCAGGACGGCGGTGCTGGGGATCTCCTTTGGGTTGGCGTTCCTGCTGCTGGCTCTGATTCTTCTTCTGTGCTTCGCCGGTCACATCCTGGTAGGTTTTGCATTGATTTATTGATGAATGCGCTCGCACCACCGCCCACACAGATATTACACACTCTGTAGAATTAAATATTTTAAAATGGAGGATCTGAAGTTGGATTTGTAAGATGAAATTAGTGAAATGTAGGAGACGTGTTGGTGTTACTGTTTTGTCTCCTAATCTGTTTGTAGTGCCTGTAGTGTTTTTTTTTATCAGTGGTGGAATGTGAATGAAGCAAAAGTAGTAAAGTACTGTACTTAAGTAAAACAAAATAGGTATCTGTACTTTACTTAAAGGGCCCATATGACACTATTCTCTGATCTCTGTTCTAATGTTGTTTCCTCATCACAAACATGACAGAATGAAACAAAACACAACTCCAGGTCTGTTTTTGATGAGGTAACAACATTATAACATGACTTAAAGCTTAAAGAGTATTTTTTGTGTAATATAGAACATTTAAGTACATTTTAAAGTGGATACTTTTTACTTTTACTTCACTACATTTGAGAGCAGTATCTGTTCTTTCTACTCCACTACATTTTTTTAACTGGGCTGAAAAATAAAAGCATTTTTATTATTGTCTGAGACCTGCTGAAAAGGCTGAGGGTTTATTTTTAACACGTTCATAATTTGAGCAAAACAAAAACATACAAATAAAAACAGCTGGAAAAAAAAAAACAAGTCTGTTGAACAAAATTCAGCTCAAATCTTTATCAAAATCACTACATTTGAAGCTTCATTAGATCTTTACTTTTTACTCTTTAAGTAAATTTTTAAACAGGTACTTTAATACTTTTATTCAAGTAGATTTTTTCATATGATACTTTTACTTGAGTATTTTTTATGTCTTTCACTTAAGTAACAAAATTGATATGCATCAGTTCTCATCAGCTCCATGTGACTGTGTTTTATGCATAAACAGTTTGACATGGCTCATGATCTTTAGATTTTTATGATCCTTGAAGTGGGTCACTCCCATAGACTGTAAATATAAATGGACATAGCTAACCTGCTAGCGGCCGCGTTCAAAGGAAGTGATCATGGGCGCACTTCCAGCTCCATCGACTCTGGCTCCAATTCACCAAATTCACCAAAACTGTGTCCTCTCTCTGTAACTGCTGCTGTCAGACTCGTCATTTTGGTCTTAAATGTTCGTATTAACCCTCTACATGATCCTGGGGGTTTTATGTAACTATTGTGTCTGTAAATCAAGATATGAACATTAATAACAGGCAAATCATGCGCCTTCTTTCCCCGAGGTCGCTTCCGGTAGCGTTAGCAACAGGTTTGATTGACAGCGCTGCTAAGCGCCCGCTCCCTGCTAAACCAGCGGTGGAGACGTGAAGGGGCGTCACCTTCAACAGCCTCGCTCCGGATTGGCTCTTTGGTTGCTATGATACTCGCGGTCGGAATTCCAAATATGGAACTCGGCTCCAAATCGGCCCCTATAACTGCTCTGGCCTCGATGAGCTTCATTTGACTGGAGCCGAACGCTGCGGGTGACGTCACACTCACTCAGTCCACTTCTTTACACAGTCTATGGTCAGTCCCAATTAACAAGGACTATCGATAATGTTCTGACACACAAGCTGACCTCGCTCCCTGACTGAGAACAGAGAACATGATTGGGCGGCTTTGTGCTAACCTCCAATTACCACGGCGCATACTGCTAATAAGGGTCCGAGTGGTGCGGTGCGGGAGCTGGTGTGGGGGCTCAGAATTGACTAAGATAAAGACACGTTATGTTGCTTTTGTGAGTTCGATTTTGTTAAATGAAGCTATTAGAGTTTGTGTTCTTTTCATCTGTGGAGGGAGCGTTACTTGGCTTTTGTGATCAAACCAGATTTCTTAGAAGTCTTTAAAGAAACCGCCGCCACAGTCATTAAGACAAAAAAAAACACTGCTACTGAGAATATTTTTAAGCCAATTTGTCTCGGGGGATTTCGAGCGCGTGGGTTTTATCGATGGATGTTTGTTGTTGTT
>KN475639.1:1072-15048 GCA_000787095.1 Periophthalmodon schlosseri | reverse complement strand
TGTGAGTGTTCGGTTGTGTAGGTGTGCATTCGGTTCTGTTGTGCAGGTGTGAGTGTTTGGTTGTGCAGGTGTGAGTGCGGGCCATAGAACTCTTCTCGTCGTGCCTGAGCATGGCTCCGTTGACAAGGCTTAGTGTGAATGTGAGCTTAAACACACAGCTCTTTTCACTGTGGTGAAGTGAGGTTTCGGATGTGCAGGTGTGTATTCGGTTTCGGATGTGCAGGTGTGTATTCGGTTTCGGATGTGCAGGTGTGTATTCGGTTTCAGATGTGCAGGTGTGAGTGTTCGGATGTGCAGGTGTGTATTCAGTTCTGTTATGCAGGTGTGAGTGTTCGATTTCGGATGTGTAGGTGTGAGTGTTCGGATGTGGAGGTGTGATGTGCAGGTGTGAGTGTTCGGATGTGCAGGTGTGTATTCAGTTCTGTTATGCAGGTGTGAGTGTTCGATTTCGGATGTGTAGGTGTGAGTGTTCGGATGTGGAGGTGTGATGTGCAGGTGTGAGTGTTCGGATGTGCAGGTGTGTATTCAGTTCTGTTATGCAGGTGTGAGTGTTCGATTTCGGATGTGTAGGTGTGAGTGTTCGGATGTGGAGGTGTGAGTGTTCGGTTGTGTAGGTGTGCGTTCGGTTCTGTTGTGCAGGTGTGAGTGTTTGGTTGTGCAGGTGTGAGTGCGGGCCATAGAACTCTTCTCGTCGTGCCTGAGCATGGCTCCGTTGACAAGGCTTAGTGTGAATGTGAGCTTAAACACACAGCTCTTTTCACTGTGGTGAAGTGAGTTTTCTGTGCAGAAAAGGGCACCGCAGTGTTTCTGTGTGCTCCGTGCACTTCAGTTTCACATGGTTTCAACTAATTCTTATAATTAAACGAATCATCGAGGCAATAAAAGAAGAATCCAAGCTTTTTAGTAATGGAATTGCTCAATTTACTGGATTAATCGTTTCGGCCCTAGACTTGGCAGAGATCAGGTTTTCTTGTCCTCCATGTGAACGAGACTGTACTTAAACTCTGCTTAGTCAGAAAGAGATATGTGCTGACCAGACCGGGCCTAGACCAGGTCTAGACTTGGACTGGGTCTAACATTGTGTCTCTGTGTGCAGAGCACGGGCTGCAGTTGGCACCGGCAGGCTCTGAGCTCTGTGTCGTTCTTTCACCGTGTGATGGGCTCAGACTCTGCCCACAACCAGAGCACCCGCAGCCCCTACACCGCCCGCCTTCTCAAGCCTTATATCAGGTACTAAGCCCGGTCTAAGCCCGGTCTAAGCCCGGTCTAAGCCCGGTCTAAGCCCGGTCTAAGCCCGGTCTAAGCCCGGTCTAAGCCCGGTCTAAGCCCGGTCTAAGCCCGGTCTAAGCCCGGTCTAAGCCCGGTCTAAGCCCGGTCTAAGCCCGGTCTAAGCCCGGTCTAAGCCCGGTCTAAGCCCGGTCTAAGCCCGGTCTAAGCCCGGTCTAAGCCCGGTCTAAGCCCGGTCTAAGCCCGGTCTAAGCCCGGTCTAAGCCCGGTCTAAGCCCGGTCTAAGCCCGGTCTAAGCCCGGTCTAAGCCCGGTCTAAGCCCGGTCTAAGCCCGGTCTAAGCCCGGTCTAAGCCCGGTCTAAGCCCGGTCTAAGCCCGGTCTAAGCCCGGTCTAAGCCCGGTCTAAGCCCGGTCTAAGCCCGGTCTAAGCCCGGTCTTGTGTTCAGGCGGGACTATGAAAGCCGTCCGCTGAAGCTGCAGTTACTGTCTGAGATCCGAGCCTTTGGTTGTCGTAAAGACCCGGACTGGATCCCAGAGCCGGACTCTCCCATCGACTACTGCTACGTGAGACCGAGCCACATCCCCACACTCAACGCGCTGTGCCACGATGCCTTCTGGCCCGGTACCACTCAGTCCCGCCCACTCACACACGTCTTCACATCTAGACCTGGGACATTACCTTCAATAGCCTTACTCCTGATCGGCTCTCTGGTTGCTACAATACTCGTGTCGTCATACACTAGTAGTATGTTGCCAGTTTACACTGGCCCTGTTTCAAGAAACAGGTTTAGTCCAGACTCAGACTTTGTTAACCCTGAAAAGAGCTCAACTCAGAGGTTTCACAGAGAGGGTGAACCTAAACCTTGAGTCAGTCACCATGGCAACTCACTCTGTGAACCTAACCTGGTTCAGAGCAGATTTGATTCCTCTAACCCTGAAGGTGAGCTCTGATTGGACAGTCTCTGCTCCTGAAGGAGAGCTCTGATTGGTCAGTCACAGTGCTCTTAATGAGTTTAATGATTTGTCATTTCTACTTATTTGAAGTAATCCTTCTATCACAAACATATATTTGAGAAGAGCATGTTGCCATATTAATGGGTCGTACTTTAGTCTATTTCATTTAGTTGTAACATTTTAAGTCACTGAGCTACAGAGCTCCAACATCTTCATTAGCCAAACATTTAATCAAGTATTAAAATAGTAATTTTAAACGTTTGTTTTTTTTATGTAAGTAGGCTGAAGACATGGGCCTTCAGAGTGATCCTATTTGTATCTTCATACTAAAATAACATTTCTTTATATTAAACCTGCCCCACGGTCACATGACATCCTGGCCCTCTAAGATGGAAGCCTCCGCTTGTTTACTCTTGCCCAGTGAATGTTCTTTTCTGGGATCCATTGATAAAGTCGTCTTCTGCTAAACTCAAAGTTTGCTCTCTGAGCTTTCGAACTCTGCTCTAAACCTATTTAGTGAGACACAAAACTCTTAAAAGTGTATTAAACCTCCTTTGTGAAACAGAGCCATAATGATTCACAGTAATGACATAATAATTCACAGTAATGTCTATACATAACACAATAAACACAGCCTCATGCAGACTTCAGAGTCTTTTTAAAACTATACATATATTTAACTTATTCCCGAGTCGAGTGGCTCTGTACCAAAAGGACTTGTTTTAAAAAGTCTTTGGATGGATCAGGGCCAAGTGTGCACAGCGCACGGTGGGTCATGAGCATGAGTCTGGTTTATGTAGTTTTCATATGGAAGAAACAATGTGGTTTATGTGTTACCAGAGTTTTGTTTAGAATTTTGAAGTAGAGACGAGATAATGTTTAACCCTGGTTCACTAAAGCTGTGTATTCTCCAGGAGTGGACCTTAGTGAGAGCCTGCAGTACCCTGACTTCACAGTGGTGGCACTGTATAAAAAGGTGGTAGTGGGGTTCGGGGTCATGGTCCCAGACGTGAAATACAACCAGGCGTACATCTCCTTCCTCCTTGTGCATCCCGAATGGCGACGCGCCGGCATCGGAACCTTTATGATCTACCACCTCATACAGGTACTACACCAGGACTTACACCAGGACTAAACCAGGTCTAAAACCAGGTCTAAAACCCGGACTATAACAGTGTCTAAACCAGGACTGTGTTGCACCAACAATGTTGTGTATCCAGACAGCCTGTCATTGATAAATAATAGATTTGGATCTGATTCTTAAAGGTTCTTTTTACACCAAATTTTACCTTCAAATGAAAAAATATAGCCTTAAGGTGAGCTCACACTTTATACACAACGTCAAAATAAACATTGAACTAAACCTGAATGAGATAAGCACTAGAACAGGACCAAACCAAGTCTAAGTGCTCGGGCTAAACAAGGACTAAACCAGGGCCTAAACCAGGGTCTAAACCAGGGTCTAAACCAGGGTCTAAACCAGGGTCTAAACCAGGGTCTAAACCAGGGTCTAAACCAGGGTCTAAACCAGGGTCTAAACCCAGGACTATACGAGGATCTAAACCAGGACTATAACAGGGTCTGAACCACGTCTATCCCTATTGCCTTTCCTCTCTGCAGACGTGCATGGGTAAGGACGTCACTCTCCATGTGTCTGCGTCTAACCCGGCCATGCTTTTGTACCAGAAGTTCGGGTTCCGGGCTGAAGAGTACATCCTTGACTTTTACCATAAATACTTCCCTCTGGACAGCCGCCAGTGCCGACATGCCTTCCTCCTGCGCCTGCGCCGCTGAGACACACTGCTGTGGCCTGGACCGGGGCTCAACTTTGTGTAGATCTGGACTATTTTTCCTAATTTCTAAGATGTTTTCGAAATGAGAAGTATTTAAGTTGAATAAAGTGTTTGTGGAGTAGAGGGCGCTGGAGAGGTCTGTGAGCAGTAGAGGGCGCCGACTTTGAGCTTTTGTTTCTTTTATTCGGACATAAATATTAATACATATACATAATACATATAAATATTTGATGCATCTTTTTAGACACCTTTCAATTCCGATTTAGATGCGTAGTTTTCATTTTCTGCCATCTGTTACGTTTTTTCGATCTGTGGTGTCAATGATTTTCAGAGGAAATCTCCATAAAGGGCCAAACAAGTTCAATAACTTTCGTCTAATTGCTCTGAGTCCGCCATCTTGTTTTGATTTGTAGTCCAAACTCAACATGATGAATAAAGTGCGCATTGATAAAGCTAGGTGTTTGGTTATTTGTTTCATTAACCAACACGTACCGGTATACGGGCCTCCAGTTACAGAACCTCTGGGAACTACTTGAATAACGTTTATTTTTCGGGGAAATGTTCCTACGAACCTGCCCAGGACGCTTTTTGTATGTGCGCACCACATAAAAGAGGAATCCTCAAACCTAACGGATTTGCTGAAAATAGATGGATAATTTCCTTCTGTCTGGCTAGTTGCGGTAAGTCAAGAACTACACTAAAACAATGATTAAACAGTATTGTATATGTTGTGACGTTGTGGTTTGTATGGCGTCTTTGACTTTAGTATTAGCTTTGAATAATGCTGTTTGTCATTGTGTTTATATATCTGTTTGCATCAAGTCTCTTGTGACTTTGTGGATTAATTACGGAATTGATAGTTTATGAAGGTAGATTTGTTCCAAAAAGTTTGAACGCGTAAATGTTGATTTGTATACGGGCAAAAAACATTTTTTTTACGCCTACAAATTTCGTTTTACGCTTACAAATGTCGTTTAATAAGGCGCTAGCTAATGCTAACATGTCGTTTTCTGAAAAACTTGTGAACACTTTTGTTGCCACACTGACTTTATCTACGCAATTTACCTTGGTATACAAATTATTAAAAGGTTAACACATAGCACATCATAATATCACATAAAGGTGACGTTCTGTCTGAATTCGGGTCAGCTGCTCCTTCACTGTATATAAACCAGTTAAGCCGTTGCCACAGCAACCCCGGTCCCCTCTAGCCCACTCCCTGCTGTCTTCCGGTCCGCTGCGCTCACGAATCTTTTTGAGACAATCTCGGCGCAACAAACGTCTCAAAACTCGTGAGCGTAATTTTCAGATTTGTATGCGTAAAATTACAAATTTGTAAGCGTAAAAAAAAAAAAAAAAAAAAAAAAATTGCCCGTGTACAAATCAACATTTACGCGTTCAAACTTTTTGGAACAAATCTACCTTCATACAAACTGTTGTAACTTTGTTACTTGTAGTCTTTAACGTGGGTTATATATTTATAAAAGACGACTGAGACGAGGCTGTGGTGCAGGTCTAGTTTTTTAATACCATCGCCAACCGACCACCGTTATACAACAGCACCACCTATTGGCTGGCGGCGGTTATAGCGCTGAGCGCAGTATGCCACTCAAACGACTACGGAGAATAAACACTGGTCTTCAGGAGCCAGTCCCGTTATCACAGGCTAGATGAAAAACATACAATGCATTTTCAATGGAGGAAACGGTAACGCTACGAGTAGCTACTGTGGAAACGTGTAAATATTCCTGTTGTGTCTTTGCAAATGGCAACCAGGCGACCACACGTGAGCTGTAAGTAAGACGACATACGCTGCTATATCAAATGTTTAGCTCAAATATTTTATTTAGCTAGCTCGGAGTCGCGTTTAGTGTCTAATAATAATCGCATAGACAGGCAACGTTCGTTTTATTCCTGTTTTGATGTTACGATGTGTCTACCTAAATTTAGTGGATAACGAACACTTCTAACTTTAAAGCAGCCTAATGGCTACTAAAGGAATGTTGCTTATTGATTATATATTGTACAATTAACATGTTGTTTAGGGGACTTCCAGTACACACCATCGTTTGCTACAACGGGCTGCCAGACAGAAATAACAACGTGCACAACCGGGACACAGCTCTTTGTCAAAACCCTCCAGCCTCATTTTAGGAGTATAGGTATGTAAACTTTTATACTGAATGCTTTGCAGGTAGATGAGTATTTTTAAAGTACTTTGTAATTATTTTAATTATGTAGCCGTAGTATAGCTGTTTCTTGTTGTTTTTGAGACTGTACCTGGCAGCTATGCATTTCAATAAGAGCACTGGACGTTCGCAAGCTAAATCAACTGGAGGGCTCATGTAAAGGGGGTTTTACCCCAAGTATATGAAGGGAGAAGGCATCGCAAGGCCCATCAAAACTGAGGCTACCTTTCTTAATTGCTCTGTTTAAAACTATTTTGCATACAAATAATTACCATCACAAACTACACAGTATTCTCCCATATCTGCAGTATTTTAATGACAGCTTTTCAAAAAAACAAACATCACAAATAACATAAAGTAGTAATAAACAATCTCTATACCATAAATACAATTAAACTCTATAATATCAACTCCAAAAATAGAATAAAGAAAATATAAATACATACACATTATAAATAGAATATTTAGAACTTTTTTCCTGTTTATTGAAAGTAACAGATAATGTCCATTATTGCAGATTATGTTAACATCCTGGAGCTGGTCTTTGAAGAGGTGTTTCCAGACCCAGCTCCATTTGTCCAGGAGACGGTACAGATCGCCATTCCACCTCCACTGTCCACTCAGCACCCCCATGCAGACAAGGCAACTGTCTCTGCTTTTACCTCCCACTTTAATCCAGCACCGGTTTGAAGCCCTCATACTGCCCCTCTTCATTTGGGAACTTGGAGGACGACACAAGATGGCAGAATTCTCTGACCCAGCCATCCCCAGCACCATGACACGAAACTTCTGTAGGCACAGTACCTACAACAACTGAAGCACATATAGAACTGATTATACAGCATGCAATAATTATTCACGTATTCTATTTATTTATGTTTGTTTTTTTTAAAGTTGTGTCTTGGGTGTGCTTGCAGTGAAACAAGTGAAAAAGAAATGTTACACAGCATGCAATAACTTGTTTGTGTTTTTAGTTATTTCTTTCTAGAGTTGTGCTTGCAGTGAGACTAAAGTAAAAATTTACATATACAGTGTGCAATACTTCTATTTATTTTTGTTTTTAAAGTTGTTTTTGGGTGTGTTTGTAGTGAGACTAAAGTAAAAAGTTACACAGTGTGTTATACTTAAAGACTTTTTTATAGGTCTGTGTTTGCAGTGTCAATTAAGTACTTAAAAATATGTATTGATACAGTGTGCATTATATTTTTTATTTGATTGAACTTCCAATGTAACTTTTAGCATTTGTTGAACAATAAATTTGTATCATAATCAAAAAGTCAACTTGCTGTACCATTCGTCTTGGCTATAATGGGCCAAACTGTGCTTTGAACAGGTTAATGGCATTTTGAAGGGAGTATATATTGAGACACACAGGCTTGAATCCTGGCTGGTCCCCCGTGCATGTGGGTTGGCTGGGGACTTCTTTCATTCTTGCTCGCATCTACCAAATATATTATCAATAACGTGAGGGTGCATAATATTCAGTAATTGAAAACAAGTTTTTTGTAAAGCGAAGTCACTTGACCGCATATATTTTCCACTTCAGTTTCAGCGCAGTTGTCACATGTGCACCTAAACACACGCTATAAACAAGACGAACTTCAGCAATTGCACACATTAGCCAAAACGACATGCTTGATCCGCAAATAACATCAAATGTTATGTTTAGACATTCTGAAGGATATGCGACGAGCTACACACTCGTAAACAAACTACGTATGCACTTGTAATTTATGGCGGAGTATTATAAATGTGTCACTTTTAGTCGTATTTGATTTAACAGTATTATATAGCTAATAGCTAAGCAAACTATATTTTTGCTCAATTTCTTTCTCATAGAAGACAAGCATGTAAATAGGCTTGAAAACACATAAGCAAACTTCACAGATGATTTCATTTATAACATGCATCATCCATACATCGTTCTTTCATGCACTAGGCTGAGCAGTATTTTAAAACTAAGCTATTTATTTCGAGCTGATTATATAGTAGTTATATAGTTATTTGATAGTATATAATTACAAGTTAACCAACCATCAAGTGAAAAGCGTTCATTCTAGACTCCGAAGGTTCGTCTTGTTCGACATCTTCGTGCTCCGGGTCAGATTTTGGTTCAAACGTGTAGGGTTAAAACGTGATCTGATTTCAGCAAAACTTCCACAGCGCGTGATTCCGTTAATTAGAGGACTACAACAATAGCTGCCGAGGGTGTGGCGCAGGTAAAGAAACACTCCCAGTTGCCAGGAGGGGGGTGGGCTGTGAAGTATCTGATTTGCATTTAAAGGAGCCAGCGCAAAACGAGTCATTCGCAGTCAGTGCTCTGAGCAAGGACAGGAGATGGGGCTCTGGAGGACAAATTATGAGAAATTAAGATCATAGGATCTAATATTGCAAGTATTATACACCATATATACATGTTTTGGTATGTTATAAAAACATATTTGTTCTTTAAAAAGAACCTGACTGTCATGTTCTAATGCTGTTCCCTCCTCAAAAACACACCTAGAGTTGTGTTTTGTTTCATTCACACATGTTTGAGTAACCCTTTATTACTAGTCTGTCCACATCTCCAAACCTCAAAATGTTCTGTTCCACCTTGTGGTGTCATGAAGTGGTAGTTTTCATGTTAGCACTTTTTACATGTAGTTCAGTAGAGATTGACAATTCCAGGACTCAAATCTAGTGAAGGTGTATGGAGTTGGAGCACTTCCTGTATTACCACATGTCATCACAAGTGTTTTCTGCTTGAGAGGGTTTGTGTTGTGATGGAAATGGCCCAGAGCGGACGTTGACGCGCGCGAAGAGGCCCAGAGCATACATTGACGTGTGTAGGCTCTGTCCCATCCCACAGAAAACTCTGTTATTCTACCTGTCTAAGTGTAAAAGCTGATGAACTCATGGGAGTGAAACAAAACTCACTCTGCCTTGAAATGTATGTAGCTTTGTTATCCTGGTTTAAATACTCAGATGCTCTGGGAGAGAGATGCTCAAAGGGAGCAACTCAGGGAGACTTGCTTGGGACGCTGGAAGGTCTGTGGCCAGGGCAGGTCTGGGCCCTGTCCCATATCTGCTGTCACAAAGAATAAACCTTTGCATGCATTTCATAACTCCCCAGGCTTCACAAATTGATTCATTATTCATCAAGATCAAGAGATATAGTCATTTTTCCACAACATACATTTTACAGTAAATACTTTTTACTTTTACTTTAACTACATTTGAGAGCAGTATCTGTACTCCACTACATTTTTGAACTGGACTGAAAATTAAAAGTATTTTTTTATTTTGTGTAAGACCTGCTGAAAAGGCTGAGGGTTTATTTGTAACATGTTCATAATTTGAGCAAAACAAAAATCTACAAATAAAAACATAAAAAAACAATTGATTCAAAATTGATTCAATTGTTTCTGTTGAAGAAAATTCAACTCAAATTTGATCAAAATTACCACATTTGAAGCTTTATTAGATCACAAAATACTTTTTACCTTTTACTCTTTTAAGTACAATTTCAAACAGGTACCGTACTTTAATACTTTTACTTAAGCAGATTTTTTCATGTGTAAGTACCAAAATTGAGTACTTCTTCCACCACTGGTCACATGTTTTCAGTGTTTCTCTGCACTACACTACTGTGGACCTTACAGCTGTTCAGCCTGTGGGCCCTGTTCACACTGACCACATGGGGAGCTGCTCTTTGAGGCCAAACCTTTACATCTGTGTGCAGATTTTCTTTAGATTTACATGTAAATAATAAAATATGAAGAACTTGAGTCCTGATAATAAAGTGACCTCCACTTTTATTTGAACAGACACAGAAGCAAAACAAAAGACAAATATGGACTTTTCTGTAGATAAATAAGATAAATATTTACACAAAAAGAGGAAAGTCTGGACCAGGAGCTCGGAGCTTCTGTTTTTAAAAAGACGCCGTTATAATCTCCACACAATCTACAGGTTTGAGTAAAAACATGAGTCTTAATCTCATAAATGTAACTGTTTAAAGAGGTTTCTGCCATGTTCTAACGCTGTTCCCTCATCAAAAACATGCCTGAAGAAGTTTTAGATGTCACCCATGCATGTTTGAGTAATCTAGTGATCTCTCCTGGGCTCTATTTGAACCCGCTTTACGTTTAGCATTACGAG
Organism: Periophthalmodon schlosseri; assembly: GCA_000787095.1. Taxonomy (NCBI): domain Eukaryota; kingdom Metazoa; phylum Chordata; class Actinopteri; order Gobiiformes; family Gobiidae; genus Periophthalmodon; species Periophthalmodon schlosseri. The sequence continues at coordinate 4,742 of KN475639.1, read as the reverse complement.
CCTGTACAAGGCTCAACAAACTACAAACCTGATGTGATGTGCAGTAGTTTCATTAGTGGGATGTAGCTGATTGTGTTGTGATAGTGCTTTGAAGGGGGAATGGGAAGCAAAGGGAGGGGGGAATATAGCACTTTCAAAATCATAAAAGGAAACATTGTGATCTAAATATGTTATGTGTTACAGTTAATACCCCATAGAAGTAAATACCCCCTCTTTAATACCCCATAGAAGTACAATATCCCTCTTTAAGCCTGTGTGTTCCACTTAGTAGAGTTACGTTGAAGTTCCTCTGGGGTCAATTTGACCCCAATTTGTTTCTCTTGTAACTCAGCCATGAAATCACATATTTGTATAATTTTGGGCTCTGTTTTTAGCCTGACTTCAGACAAATGCACTGATACCACATTAACCTCACATTTATTTATTTAGAGCTAATAGGCCTTGATTATGTGAAAAAAGTACATTTTTGGACATTTTAAGGCCCTATAACACAGAAATGACATGACTGTACTTGACAAAACATATTTGGTGAATTAGAAGGTGGGAGGGGTCTGGAAGGTGGGAGGGGCCTAAATTTAGTGTAGATGCTGTTTTTGAAAACACTCAGATTTTTGAATGAGACAAACAATGATGTTGAATCTTATTAATTTCAATGGGATTCAGTGAGTACATTTGTGTGTTTGGCCTTTTAGACCAACTTCATTCAAACTCCAGGCTCACAAGTTTTATGAAATACACATCTCATAGGACCTCATTTACATGAAGACTTGTTTGATTTTGGATTTATCATTTTTTCCATAGTTTTAAGGCCCCAAAATCTCTGCAAAACCCAATGTTTACATAGAGCCAAATGGTGTTTTTTCTCACAAATCCACCTTTATTTTTGAAAAAGATGCTTTTTGATTAAAATTTCTTCAAGAATCATTGAAAACTGAGTTTTGCATCTTATGAGATGTATATTTCATAAAAGTTGTGAGTCTGGAGATTGAATGAAGTTGTTCTAAAAGGCAAAACACACAAATGTAAGCAGGACTCACTGAATCCCATTGAAACGAACGAGCTTCAACATCACTGTTTGTCTCATTAAAAAATCTGACAGTTTTCAAAAACAGCATCTAGGCTAAATTTAGACCCCTCCCACCTTCCAGACCCCTCCCACCTTCTAATTCACCAAATATGTTTTGTCAAGTACAGTCATGTCATTTCTGTGTTATAGGGCCTTAAAATGTCCAAAAATGTACTTTTTTCACATAATCAAGGCCTATTGGCTCTAAATATATAAATGTGAGGTAAATGCGGTATCAGTGCATTTGTCTGAAGTCAGGCTAAAAACAGAGCCCAAAATTATACAACTATGTTATTTTATGGCTGAGTTATAAGAGAAAGAAACTGGGGTCAAATTGACCCCAGAGGAACTTCAACGTAACTCTGTTCTGAGTTCTGCTGTGACAAAGTTGCTTTTGGGTCTGAAATGACCCCAGGGTGACACAAGGGTTAATACCCCATAGAAGTAAAATACCCCCTCTTTAATGTGCCGAGTCTGGAATGTGGACGAGGTCTGAACTGGAGCTCCAGGCGACTCAGGGGAACATGGCTCTGTCTCTGCCCAGGCTCGAGCTCCTCTGCTGGGCTTCCGTCTGCCTCCCTCCCCCTGAGCTCTGAACGCCTGAAAGGACCAACCCAGGCCTTAGCTGTGATGGGACGTCTCCTCTGAGGGGGTAGGGCTGGAGCAGATCTGTGCGGTGATTGGATATTGGTGTGGTCAGAGTGGTGCATGCTGGGACTCAGAGTCGGTCTCGGAGAAACCAAATCTCGTTGCGCCGTTGAGGGACCCCTGGGTTCTCGAACACGGCGACCATGTAACGATCTCTCCGGACACCATCGGACTCAGCCAGGACCTCCCACAGCTCCGAGATCTGCTGATGCACCGTAGACTCGTTTGTGGTCCCAAAGAATGGCCTGGAGAGAGAGGACCGGGACTGGGTTAGACCAGGTAGACTTAGTACCAGTCCTGACCCTGGTCCTAGTCCTGGTCTAACCAGGTCTAAGACCAAGTTAGACCAGGACTTAGACTGGGACTTATATGTAAATATGTAAATGAGATTCTGTTGGAGGCAGGGCATACCGGGCAATGACAGTGATCGGGTCCCAATCCTGGACTTGGATCTCGGGGTCCAGGGGAGCAGGGGGGCAGCTCTGATACTGCGCTGGCAGGAAAAACCCGGTCAGGACTGGCTTCTGGAACCCAGATCCATCTTCAGCCATTTGGATCAGACTCACCACCGGGACAGTCATTCCCAAGTACCGCCCTGAGACCAGACGAAACTAGATCAGAACCAGGTCTAAACCAGAACTAAACCAGGTCAGAACCAGGACTAAACCAGGTCAGAACCAGGTCAGAACCAGGTCAGAACCAGGACTAAACCAGGACTAAACCAGGACTAGACCAGGACTAAACCAGGACTAAACCGGGAGTCTGGAGTTACCGAGGGAGTTCTCTTTGCAGATGTAGCGCATGAGTTTCATGAAGGCCATGGAGATGCTCTGCTCGTAGAGTCCGTCGGCTCGGATCACACATGCCCAGCGCCCAGCCGGGTACACACGCTCCTCATACTGCAGAGCGCCCATCTGCACACAACCCACATGAGCAGAGCCAGAGGAGCAGAGCCAGAGGAGCAGAGTCAGAGGAGCAGAGTCAGAGGAGCAGAGTCAGAGGAGCAGAGTCAGAGGAGCAGAGTCAAAGGAGCGGGCAGGAGCAGACATTAGTACCTTTTCGTGGGAGGAGATGGGGGCATAGAGCAGTGTCTCCCTCTGCTGGCTGTTCCGAGTCATTTCATGGATGGGGCCGGTCATTTCTGAAAAGAGAAAAACATTTAGTACTCCGGTATTAGTAGTAGTATTGATACTTTCTCTGGGGCGTGATGCTGAACAGGACCATGAGCTCGGACCACAGCCTCTTGAACATAAGCTCTTTAAATCACTTTGGGATTTTTTCAAGAGTTTACAGATGATCTTAAAACTTTTTTGTCACAATGTGTGCTTTGTGTCACCATGGTAACTGCTGAACATTACACGTGGAGATGCATGTAGAACACCCCCAGCATGATGTCACTGCGAAGTATCAATTATACTCATGTTGAGTATTAGCAGTAGTAGTAGTATTAGTACTATAGTTCACATGTACTCACCTGTGGGGGACTGGTGGTATCAGTAGTAGTGTCAGTAGTGTCAGTAGTATCAGTAGTATTAGCAGTATTAGCAGTAGTAGTAATAGTAGTATTAGTACCATAGTACTATAGTACTCACCTGTGGGGACGGATACTTGGTGGGTGGAGCCGACCTGTTGCCAGTGGGACAGCAGACGGTCCTCTGCCATTGGCTGCTCCTCTGTGATGTCATCACTAATGTCGTCAGTGATGTCATCGTCCAGTCCCTCCAGGTCGTCCAGAGAGATGAGCGCCATGGCCTTTGACCTGTGCACAGCAGGGTCAGGGGTGTACACAGATGTACACAGATATGTACACAGATATGTACGCAGATATGTACACAGATCTGTACACGGATCTGTACACGGATCTGTACACAGGTGTATATAGGTGTCTACAGGTGTATACAGATATACATACACATATATGTACACAAGTATATGTACACAGATATATGTACACAG
>JACM01033245.1:0-37468 GCA_000787095.1 Periophthalmodon schlosseri | reverse complement strand
TTATTATTATTATTATTATTACCTTTTCAGCGCGCTGTCACAATACAATCAGTGTGCATCCCACTAATAAAACTACTGCACATTGTAGGCTTGTGGGCTGAGCATTGCACACAGCTAATCGTAAGGAGAGTTCGAATAGTGCCTGGGAGAGATCGCTAAAATACTCAAACTGCATGGATGGCATCTAAAACCTCTTCAGGCATGGTTTTGATTATAACATTATAACATGGTAGAAAACTAAAAAAAAAAAAAAATACCCCCTTCTTTAAAGATGAAGCTACAGTGCTTTGGTTTAGTAGTAGTACATTCAATTTATTTTTGCATAGTCCTAAATCACTACATGAGTCACCTCGTAGGGCCTAAAGAGGGGGTATTACGCAAAATTGACGTTTATGCTCCCTCATCAATAACATGCCTGAAGAGGTTTTAGATGTCATCCATGCATGTCTGAGAACATTAGCAATCTCTCCTGGGCCATATTCGAACCCTACTTAAGGTTAGCTGTAAGATTCTATGCAATGCTCAGCCCACAGGCCTACGTCACTCAAGCTCCCACATGACAATTCTCCATAAATATACAAAAACATGATACAAATCTGTACAAAGCAACTTGACAAACCTGATGCGATGTGCAGTAGTTTCATTAGCGGGTTGTGTACAGTTCAGTGCTCTGAAAGGGGGTGACTTAACTCAGAGAGCAAAGGGAGGGGGGACTCAGAGCGTCAAAAATGAAAGTGAAACTTATAAAACATGTTAATATGTTGTTTTCAGCGAATATAGCATTTTCAAAACAATAAAAGGTAACATGATGATCTAAATATGTTATGTGTTAGCAGTTAATACCACATAGAAGTAAAATACCCCCTCTTTAAATGTATTGTTTTGTTGTATCAGCAGCTAAAACAACACAGGGAACTACATAGACCATGATCCTCTGCCCCATTTCCATGTGGACAATATGAAGACTAAAGAACAGTTCTATCTTAATTCTTTGGAATATGACAGTAATGTAGCCCCAAAGGCTTGTTAGGCCTTTTTTGAAAGAAAAAAGTAGCATTTCTTCAATTCTGTTAGTGTAGCACTATGTGATTTCTGATAAAGTCTAAAATGCCTACCATAAATTTAATCTAATTAGTCCTGAAAACAATAAATATAACTAATCTGTTTATTTCCATCATATTGTGGACTGTGTTTTAAGAACAATACTCAGTATCACCAGCAGAGGGTGCTTGGTGCTTTCACTGACAGTAGCTGACACCCGGGCAGAAGAAGTACAGTCAGTGAGTACAGCGCAGAGCAGGCATCAAGCCATCTCCTGTATTGAGTTTTGTTATTGTCTTTTGCAGATCCCATTATTGTGAGAAGCATTTCCACAACACCGCAGTGACAATAGTACAGTGAAATAAATATCCTGACAGTATCATACCCTGTGATTTGCAGATCGTTACATCCCGGCTGCACATTAGTTTTAATGTACAGAAGGTTTCAGATGTGGTCATCAATCAAAACTGGATAATGAGGCTGAGAACGTCAGACGAAAATTATGATGCAACACAAAACTCCTGATTAGCAAGAAACTGCAGCAAAACCAAGCACTTTTATTCAAATTTGTGCCACTGACACAGTTTCTTGGGAATATTTTTCCAAACAATCTGGATAAACACCAGAGGATGGTTAGTCTGTTTACTCTGTTGCTTCTACATTATAAGAGTTGTTTTATTGCACAATAACAGTGTCCAGATGACTACCTCTGAAACCTCCTCAATACTGGCATCTCAAGGTGGAACAGTCTCTGTTGTTTGGCATTGCATTTACATGGCGCTAACATGACAAAACTGGCTGCAGAGTAAAGCTGGGAACAATTGATTAAGTCACAACAGCTACATGGTTATGTTGGTTAAAGGCACTGTACCCAGTTTGTGTTGAGTTTTGGTGTCACGATAAAGCTAACAACAACTAGAATGCTAACAGCTCTGTCCACAACACTGTATCCCACATGAGTGTCCCACAGTGTCAATGTCCCACAGGGGCATCCTACAAGACTGTGTGTGACTAGCATGTGAATAGCATACTTCCTGGTCCTGAGATGATAATCTGATGCAGACAGCACACGGTGGTCTCACTGTGACCCTAAGAGCTGCTTTTGTAATATATCTGTGCGAGGACAAAACACATTTGGCTCAACAACAGAACATTGGGTACTGCCATTTTAATCTTAGAGTTTGGGTTGAGATCAATATGTATCGAAGTATTAAGTATTAAACCCACGGCTGCAGCTGGGCCCTTCTAAAGCAAATAGCTCTAATATATTTGTTCTGGGCATGTCCCACCGGGAGGAGGCCCCGGGGAGGACCCAGGACACGCTGGAGGGATAAGTTTCTCGACTAAGTTTCTCGGCTGGCCTGGGAACACCTTGTGGTCCCACCGGAGGAGCTGAAGGATGTGTCTGGGGTGGGGGAAGTCTGGGAGTCCCTGCTTAGACTGCTGCCCCCACAACCCGGCCCCGGATAAGATTTGTAAGAGAACTTCAGTACCAGCCTGTTACAATTCACTTACTGCCTTTATCTGGCTAACAGTCATTTCGCTGTAGGTCTGCAATGTGTCCAAAAGTCACAGCAGCCATAGTACCTGCTAGGTACAAGTAGGTCTATTACTACGGTACAGCAGTACTTATACCTGAAGGCAGGTACAGTACAGTAGTATTTATACTAACCTTAACCCTATTACAGTAGCAAGTGTACATGCATGTCCTGCATTGTCTCATTAGTGACGTGTGTTCTATTTGTGAAGCCGTCCTCACTCCTGGGGCCCTCAGTGTTCCAGGGCCTGCTGAGAAGCATATGCCAGGCTCACCAGAGCACAGGAACCACCCTCAGGCCAATCCAGAGGGGGCAGCATTTTCTCCAGCACACTGGAAGCTAAATTAACACTAACTAAGTGCTACGTAAGAGCTAGCTGCTGCTTCTACTACAGAGAAGGTGGTCTATTTTTAAACAAAGTCAACCAAAGTGAGCTGCTTGAGTTTATGAAGCGTAAAGCAAGTGTCATTATGTGCAACTATCTTAATGCTATTGTCCCTGAGCAATAATGTACAATGGGATCTGACAGGAAGGGCATCTGATGTAAAAACTAAAATCTGGCTGTGACTGATTGTTGTGACTATTGACGACTGTTAAAATGTGATCCATCACTCACTATATTAACATGCACATCAGGAAAACCGGATAACTGGCCTAGTCCAATTTAAACAGATTTATTAAAATACATGTAAACCCAGAACTATGATTGAGGAGTCGTGAATCAAATCTCAAAGATCCCAATAACACATCTGGAGAAGCCGATACATAATCGATACCTACTCCATGTAACAGCACGGTCTGATTTACATTAGGTGCAGAGAGGCGTTCAACTGCACAAGGTAGCAAAATAGCCAGATTGTTTTATTAGCAATTATAGCTGCAAAGTAATTTAGACCTCTACAAACATGTTCTGAAATGTCCCTGTGTGTCAGATGCCCTCCCTGTGTCTCCATGGGGTCTTATTCTGTGTAAAAGGTGTAAATCCTTTAGTTTAGATCTTTGCAAACATGTTCTGAAGTGCATGGGATTCTTGGGTTAGTTTAAATGTCATATTTCAGTCTTCTCTCAAATGCTTAAGAAATGAATCTATATATTACAAATATACAGCAGTCAGCATGTCGGACTGGCCTTATAGGTCCTCTTCAACTGTAGTAGTGTCCCTGCAGTGGGAGCAGAGGGCTCTTCATTAGAGGATGAGTCTCAAGCCAGTGCTCAGTATTGATGCTGTAATCACATTAGAGAAGGACTGAGGGCTGCAGCTTCTGCCTAACACCATCACTCACACACACACACACACACATACACACACATGCACACTCACTCGCTCACATAAATACAAACACACATACCCACACACACAGATACGCACACACATACACACAAAGACACACACGCATGCACCATAACATACGCAGACACACGCACACATCATCACTCGCTCATACATAAACACACACGCATAAACACAGTGGTTTACCTGTCGTATGGGGACATTACATTGACTTCCATTCATTCCCTGGAGACTGATCCTAACCTTAACCATAGACACACATTGCGTAGCCTTAACCTAAACCCAAACCTTAACTTATTTAACCAATATCTGAACTTTAAACCATGTTGTTCATCCAGTAATAAAGGATTGGGATCTGATTTGCCCCCATAAGAGGCGGGTCTCCATGATGTGAGTGTGTACAGACTTGAGTCCCCACAGTGTGACAAATACCCTCACACACACAGACTGGAGGGGGGACCAGGGGAATGTCCTGTGCTTTTGTCTGTGGATGACTCCTCCATGAGCTCATGTAAGTGACTCTGGAGCCACAGGGGACTGAGGGCCCAACTATCACAAAACTGCTGCTTTACAGCTCACCTCAAGAGCTCAGGTTCCACCACAGCCCGGCCCCCAGGGGCCCCAGTATTTATGTCCTGTCTGAGCTGAAAGACAAGCACGCAGGAGCAGGGCCATCACAGTCCGAGCTCACTGTGAGAGAGCTCTGTCCACAAGTGTCCCACCTGACACTTTCACACACCATTCACAGGACTGTCCCACAGAACGTCCACAGGACTGAGTGTCCCACAGGAGTGTCTCACAGGAGTGTCCCACATGAGTGTCCCACAGGAGTGTCCCACAGGAGTGTCCCACATGAGTGTCCCACAGGAGTGTCCCACAGGACTGAGTGTTTCAGAGGACTGCATGTGACAGTGGTCTAGAGGCTGAAGGGAGCAGAGGATGGGAGTGAAAAGGCGGGAAGCCCCGGAGCAGTTGGTGTAGTGTGTCTGCAGAGTGTCTGTGTAACTTGAGCTCAGACTAATCCTGCTTTGGCTCCTGAGCTCAGGGGCCCATAGAGAGGGGCCCCACAGAAGGGCCAGGTGTGAGCGGCTGCTGCTCGAGCGTGGACACAGATAAAAGCCAGTGTCAGAGCACGGCAGCATGTCAATGAAGAATCCCACCAGCACCCGTGGGCTCCATGCCAGCACCCACGGGCACACTGCCAACACTCACACTGTACTCCAGAGCCATGTGTCCCACAGATGTCCCCCAAACATGAGGACAGGGACAGACGGAGGGTCCCGCTCACAGCCATCTGTACCAGCACTATCACTACACAATCATACACTATGAGCCTGTTTAATGGGTGTACAGGCTGTTTAAGGAAATACCACCAAAAAGTGAAGCATTTCTGTAACAATATCAATATCTAACAATATCAGTCTCTCCATAGGGTCTCCAAACAAGTTCTCAAATGCCTGAGATTCTCGGATTAGTTTAAAGGCCAACGCATCGAAACGCTTTGATGGGCCTCCATTATTTTGAGCGTGCACACACTGGGCGTAGGCATACGGCGGCGCTCGACACTACACCTCGACTAAAACTTTTTGAATTTGGACGCAGCATCACGGCTGAAAACACATGAGGCTTTTGCACCTATCTGGTGAGTAAAGACAGGTCTCTGCTCTCTGGTCTCTCACTAAACTCACTATAACTGCTCAAACTACTTCCTCTCCTCTCACTGCCTCGTGCTGTCTCTCTCATTTCATAAGCAATGTGCAGAGAAAACTCCCATTTAAAACATGGCAACAGTTGTTTTAAGCCTGTTTAAGAGCCATGACACAGGACGTTAAGTGTGTGTTGACATGTGTGCTCTCAGATGTGAATGCTCCTGGTTTAAAATGTGCTGAATTTCAAATGGTCTTCTCCAGATGTTATGTTATCTGTACAGTTCTGGTATAGTGTCCCTTTGTTTCCTCTCAGCCCTGACAGGAGCAGGGGCAGCTGGGTAACAGGAGCAGAGGGAGCAGGGTGACAGGAGCACAGGGAGCTAGCTGACAGGAGCAGGGTGGGCCGGGTGACAGGAGCGTAGGGAGCTAGCTGACAGGAGCAGGGCGACAGGAGCAGGGTGGGCAGGGCGAGCTGGAGCTAGGGGACAGGAGCAGAGGGAGATGGTTGACAGGAGCAGAAGGAGCTGGTGGACGGAGCAGGGTGGGCCCGATGACAGGAGCAGAGGGAGCTGAGTGACAGGAGCAGGGTGGGCAGGGTGACAGGAGCAGAGGGAGCTGGGTGACAGGAGCAGAAGGAGCTGGTGGTCGGAGCAGGGTGGGCAGGGTAACAGGAGCAGAGGAAGCTGGATGACAGAAGTAGGGTGGGCCGGGTGACAGGAGCAGAAGGAGCTGGGTCACAGGAGCAGGGTGGGCAGGGTGGCAGATGCAGAAGGAGCAGGGTGACAGGAGCAGGGTGGGCAGGGTAACAGAAGCAGAGGAAGCTGGATGACAAAAGCAGGGAGGACAGGGTGACAGGAGCAGGGTGACAGGTGCAAAAGGAGCTGGTGACAGGAGCAGGGTGGGCGGGGTGACAGGAGCAGAGGGAACTGGGTGACAGGAGCAAGGTGGGCGGGGTGACAGGAGCAGAGGGATGTGGGTGAAAGAAGCAGGGTGAAAGGAGCAGAAAGAGCTGGTGGCCAGAGCAGGGTGAGCTGGGTGACAGGAGCAGAGGGAACTGGGTGACAGGAGCAGAGGGAGCTGGCTGACAGGAGTAGTGTGGGCAGGGTGACATGGGTGTGAGGGATTGTAACATGTGTCCTGCCCCATGATCGCACCTGTTGTCTGCTTGTCCACAGTCCACACAAAGGCTAGAGCCTATAGGAGAGCCCATAGGAGCCAGATATGACAGGAACAACTGTTGGGGCGGGAGGGGGCTTTTTGAAAGACTGTCTCTGAATGTAAATGGGATTGTAAAACATAAACTAGCGAATTTCTTTAACTTTCCTGATTGGAGTAGCCAACATTTGACCCACTGTACCAGCAGCCCTCAAGTCACACATGAGTTCTTTATACATACAGGAAAAAGTAATTGGACAAGGTTCTTACTCAAATAATCATTGGGGTTGCCATGCCAAAGCAGACCTATTCTGCAAAATCGACTTTTCAGAGCTTTTTAACCAAGTTACAGTTGTTACTCCTTCTCACTGACCTCTGAAGTTGTATTTAGAGTGATTCATGCATGTTTGAGTAATCTTTATTCTCCTGTGTTCAAGACATCATTGCTCTGTTTTCACCTCCACCAGTACACGCTTAGTGCTCTGTACTTACATTGTTCTCCAATTTTATTTTCTTAATTAGTGATACAAGAAGGATGCGGCAACATTGTCTAGTCATTTTGGCACAAATGAAGAAAAATCTGCTGCTCGCTAACGGGTGATCTGCAGCTATCCATAGCAGATGCCAACAGCTTCACAACTTTTTTTGTGATGAGGTTTACGGCCCATGATGAGGTGCCCATTGGGCACCACAGTTTTCTAACGCGCAAGTCAGCAGACTTATGTGACTTAAAATGTCCAAATTCTAACACAATGATCCATGGGTGTCATAGATTCTAACTATACAGCAGACACAAGCACAATATGTCTGCTTTAAAGAGGACACTGACTGACAATGGCGTCAGCTGTAATGTACAAACTTTATGTGAGTTTCAGAGATTGTGGATTATTGCTGCGCACTGGGATGTGCACATTATCATGAGCAGACGAAAACCTGAGCCTTTTATCGGATTTACAACGCGTCAGATTGATGGTAGAAGTGGAATTCTGCAGCTAAACGAGCTAGCAGCTAAGCAAGCCGTACATTAATTAAGCTAAGAACGTATTTTTACATTGTCTCATAATGATCTGAATATTAATCTTTTTAAAAAGATCTAAAAACCTAGTTTTTAGACCTAGTTTTCCCTTGTTAGACTATTGTCTGGTTGGACATCAGAGGTAATTCCAGTTGTGTTACCTAGCAACCATACTGTAAACAAAGGCCAAAGCATGTCTAATTTACACAATAACTATTGTTTGACAAATAAAAATGTAGGTTTATACTGTCTTGTGGGTAAATTGTCTCTGCATTTGAATAGAATTTGGTGTAATTACAGGTAGAGGGAGTCTTTATTTTAGAACTCAGCACTATCTTCTGTAATTTTCAACTTTTTTTTTTCTTTTAGTTGAATAAATAGAATATATTTTTAAATAATAAAAATGTAATAAATACAAGAAGATGTAGGCCTGTCGTCTGCACTTCAGGCTTCATTACAGCGAGTGTGGCATTTGTGGCACTGTGCCTCTTGGCAATGCACCATTAAGCAATCTGTTACCACGGCAGCGAGGGAAAATGTCTGCTGTGTGAGATCAGGGACAAGGCGTACAAGTGAGGAGGAATTAGATACTTTAAAGAGGGGGTATTATGCAAAATTGACTTTTTGGAGCTTTCTACCATGTTATAACGTTGTTCCCTCATCAAAAACATGCCTGAAGAGGGTTTAGGTATCATCCATGCATGTTTGAGTAATCTAACAATCTCTCCCAATCTCTCCCGGGCACTAGGACAACCTAAACCCTCCTTACAGTTAGCAGTACGATCCTGTACAAGGCTCTGCCCACAAGCCGACATCACCCATACTCCCACATGACAATTTTCCATAAACATACAAAAATGATACAAAACAACAAACTACAACTTCACAAACGGATGCACGCTGATTGTGTTGTGATGGTGCTGTGAAGGGGGAGCAACGAAAGTGAAACTTATATAACATGCTAATATGTTGTTTTCAGCGAATAAAGCATTTCAGTTAATATCCCATCGAAGTAAAATACCTACTCTTTAAAGAAACTTGACTGCCTTAATTGCAATTGGGCTTTTTTATTATAACAAGCATTTGTGAATAGATTTGCAATTTATGTTTTAATGGTTGGATTCAGTTCAAATTTCACATTTTTATCGTAACGTAAAAGATCATCAACATTTGAGGGAAGACTGACATATGAAATGATAAACTCTTACTTGAGTAAAACTTTTTCTTTCTATTACATGTAAAAGATGAGCTGTTGGGCTTGGGCAAGACACGTGACCCTCTGTTCATGTAGTGTCGACCTCATATTGTAATATGCTCTAAAAGCAGCTCTGGCTGGTTTAGCTTGTGCTTTGAGCCACTGTGTAAAAACGTGTGTGATTAATTACTGGCTTCATTGATAAACAAAACACAATGAATCACACGGCTGGACAACAAAGTCACCTCTACTTGTGTCTGCTGTATAGTTGTAATCTATGACATCTGTGGATCATTATGTTATAATTTGTTATAATTATACAATAGTGATTATTATTTAAACATCATTAAGAACTACAAAAGTTCACAGAACACATTCATTAAGAAACCATAAAGCCCCACCGTGTAACTTTTTAACCAAAGAATAGACTAAAATAAATAATAATAAAAACATTTTGGTTGTCCTTACTGTGAGCAGGCTTGCATCTCCACAGACGTGACTCTTAATTGGCCTGGAGGAGGGCCTCTTCCTGCCTCTATGGAAATCTTGTTCCTCTGGCTATAATCTTCCACGGCATGGCATAAAACATATCTGTCTCCGTGGAGAATGTTCCGAAGTAGGGTTTTAAATTTCCATTTCCATGGAATCATGTAGTTGATGTGCCACTTCCAGAAAGTTACACAGTGTTGCTTTAACATTTGAGAGAGACTGAAATCTGAATTTTAAATCAATCCAAGAATTTCATGCGTTTCAGAATGTTTGTAGAGGTCTAAACTACAGTGTTAGCAGCTTTTACACTGAATAAGACCCCACTGAGACACAGGGAGGGCATCTGACGCACAGGGGCATTTCAGGACATGTTTGTAGAGGTCTAAATTACAGGGTTAGCAAATTCTTTCTCAGAAAATAATGATATATTTTGTTGTTTGCAGAGGTCATCCTTGAACATAAATGACTGCAACCTTTGTGAAATGTTAATTGCACAAACTCAAATAGCATTTTATTAGGCTTATAGTTGACTAAAGAAATTCTTGGTTGACTGAAGACATGTCCTGCCGCTTGATTAGTCGACTAAAAAGGGGGCGTGGCAATGCTCTCAAAACTATTACGTATCTCTATGTATGTGACCCAAACTGCACTCACAAGACGACACCTGCACGGGAGCTCATGCAAAAACTACTATTTAAAAAAGTACTAGGAAACCATATATTTATATAAAGACTGGCTTTTTACATATAAATATAAAAAATACCAAATCTTCAGCTAAGCCCTCACTTCTGCTTTCTGCTGTTGTCTCATATAAATCCTTATAATCTAAATAGCATGATTAGTCGACTAATACAGGTTTTGCTCTGCTAAGACTCTTACAGCCTTAGGCTTACAGCCCCACATTTTATATATTTTATTTCAATTCTTTGTTCAGCCCTAATGTGCAGAAAGTGCATCCAGGTCTGCCAAAAAAGGGAGTAAAAAAAGAAAAGCAGCCAACAGTTCTTGTCCATAAATAATAAAATATTCAACATAAAACCTCCAGCGGCGCCGTGAAGACAAATCTGTGATATACTGAGAAATCGAACCTACAGCCAGGATTTGGAGGTCTGAGTCAGAGAGCCCCTCCCCCTGTGTGTGTGCTGCCTGCGTGCTCTGGAGCCAGCCCCGAGGCAGCTGCTCTGGAGTCTGCAGTTTGATGCCCGGCCAGCCTGTTGGGAGCAGAACTCACTGGTATCGACTACTGTTCAAAAAGCACAAAATCTGCAGCTCGATGAAGCTCAGAGACCAGACAGTGCAAGGCTCCACCAACCCTCAGACAGCAACGAGCTCAACAGGGTGAGTTCACTCAATGCACAGTCTTGAGTTTACTTAAGAATATTAGGCTTTTCACGTTAACACATTTTGAAGTGTGATATAGTGGTTCAGAAAATACCATAAATGATAATATTTAAACTACTAGGGCTGTCCAAAGTGTTAAAAATCAGATACTAATCGATACCAAAACTAGTATCAAAACTAGATACTCATTTGAGCAGGTATCAATATCAAAAGTCACATTCACAGGACAGAAATGAACCTTTCCTGAATAGCTTAAGAATGATCTTGAGCTGTATCAGAACAAGTATAAGACACATAGACTAGTACACGCCCATGGACCACTATGGAACCTACCTGGACGACTGAGAGATTACACAGATGTAAGGCCACATGGTAATATAAAAGAAAGTACTAAGATTTAATGCTGAAAATCGCATTCTATTGTCTAAATAAAGAGAGTTGGGTTTTTTTGTTTTTTTATCATTGTGGCATTCGAATCTGTATTGAGTATCTATTCCTTAGTATCGAAACTGAGAATTTTTCATGACAACACTAGAAACTGTTCGTTCTTCTTGATCAAGAACGAACACCGATATCGCCATTGGTTACTGGCGATACTGGAGGATTTTCCCACATATCGGCATCAATCTAATATTTAAAATGTACCCGATACTTGGCACCAATATTTTTTCTGCACTGCACTAGTCTGTATGCCCATGTGGCATTCCCAGTTTGCAACAGATTTGTCTTTTTGAACAGACTCGAGTGATAATATGAATTTATATCCCTTTTGTTATTATTTTTACAAAAGCAAAAAGTTCATTTGTAAATTTCACTATAACGTATTATAAATTTGCTCTATACTATATTTTTAAAAAGTTTAATATCAGTATCTGCAAATATCGGCACAACAGCAAGACAAGTACCGTTTATAGGTATCGGCTCAAAAAATCCATATTGGACCATTGCTAATCTCAATATGGAGAAAAGCAGGTGGCAGACGCTCCACCAGACAAGTTACATAGTGCACCTTATATTAAATATGTATACATTAGGGTTGCAAGATTCATTGAAATCCAAACAAAATTGCTATTTGAATGTTTGCAAATAACAAACAGCAAACGCTCACATTATTCCAATGACCAATGATTCTCAGACAATAAAACACTTTATAATTAGATGCAGACAGCACACAGTGGACTTATTTTGACCTCAAGAACTGCTTATACAATATATCTGTACTGAGGCAAGAGTTTTATTGTCTGAGAATCAGGAAGTGAACATATGCATACTAGTTGTTGTTAGCATTACTGTGACAGTAAAACTCCACTCTGGTCTCCAAAAGTTGTGAAAAGTGCTTATAAACTCACTGCAGTGAATAATTACAATGCCCAGAATGCATAAGGTAAGTGAGGAATAACTTTGGACCACTGCAAACCCTTTAAAATGAACTAGTTCTGTTTTTCACGTTTTTGAGACAGTAAAAATATAGGTACAGTGCCTTTAATGTTAATAAAAGCTGCTAGCCCTGTAGTTTAGACCTCAACAAACATATTCTGAAATAAAACAAATGTGATTCTTTGGTTTGTTGAAGAGATTTCAGCCTCCTCTCAAAAATGAATAAATAAACAAATAACAACTGCAGCAATAACAATCGCCTGTTTCTGAGTAGATCCATTTTCCAAGCTCTAAAACCATGAATCAGCTACACAGGCTGGAAAAAGATGAAACAGGTTGTATTAGACCTTAGTAGAGTCGTCAAAAGTATCAAAAATCAGATACTAATCAATACTAAAATTAGTATCGAAACTAGATACTCATTTGAACAAGTATCGATAGTAAAAGTCACATTCACAAGACAGAAATGAACCTTTTCTGAATAGATTTAAATGACCTTGAGCTGTATCAGAAAAAGTATAAGACACAGACTACTATACGACCATGGACCACTATGGAACCTACTGGACGAATGACAACTCCACATGTAATATAAAAGAAAGTACTACCATTTAATGTTGAAAATCACATTCTATTGTCTAAACAAAGACTGTTTTTATTATCATCATGGTACCGGAATCAGTATTGAGTATCGAGTCTACTCTTTAGTATTGAAATCGAGTTTGAAATTTTAGCATCGTGACAACACTACTCGCATCCAAACACCAGTGTACACAGACACCGGAGGCAGAGCGCTGGAGTGTCTTGCCCAAGGACACAACAGCAGAGTGTGTAGGTGGCTGTACCTGCTCAGCTTCTGCCACCCACGTGGGCCATATGTTTATGCATTAAGAACCTCTCAACACACTGTCTTTAGAATGCATTACAGTCTATAAAGAACAATATGTTCCAACATGCTTGTCTCCCAACGACCCCAATTTTACCCATTGATACGTTGGCAACCCCACCATCTACTACTACTACTACTACTACTGTCTTATAAGGAAAGATATAATCATTTTCTGGTTAAAGAGGGGGTATTATATAAATCGTTTTTTGAGCTTTCTACCATGTCACAACGTTGTTCCCTAATCAAAAACATGCCTGAAGACGTTTTAGATGTCATCCATGCATGTTTGAGTATTTTAGTGATCTCTCCCGGGCCATACTGGAACCCTCCTTATGGTTAGCAGTAAAATTCTGTGCAATGCTCAGCCCACAAGCCTACATCACCTATGCTCCCACGTGACAATTCTCCATAAATATACAAAAACATGAAACAAAACTGTACACAGCAACTTGACAAACTTGCGATGAGCAGTAGTTTAGTTAGTGGGATGCACACTGTGATAGCGCTCTGAAGGGGGAGTGGCTTAATGCGGGGAGCAAAGGGAGGGGGGACTCAGAGTGTCAGAAACAAAGTGAAATTTATAAATATAGCATTTTCAAAACAATAAAGGTAAAATGGTGATTTACATATGTTATGTGTTAGCAGTTAATACCCCATAGAAGTAAAATACCCCCTCTTTAATAAAGATGTTATAGAACGGTAATAATTAAAGAGAGGGGATTATGCAAAATTATCCCTCATCAAAAAGATGCCTGAAGAGGTTTGTGATGTCATCTATACATGTTTGAGTACTTTAGCGATCTCTCCCGGGCCCTATTCAAACCTACATGAGTCCTACAGACACAGGGAGGCTCTCTGCTTAATGAAAGTGCTCTGTGCTCTCTGTAGATGTGTGTGTTGGCCCCGAGCCACTGTTGAGTTTAATGGTCGGGGCCATTGATTAAAGATGTCCGCCTTTGTGAGGAAGACCTGCTCCAATGTGTGTGTGCCGCGCTACAGTAAGACTAGTGGATTTACAGGTTGTAGTCTGCTACTGAATCCAACCCAAACTGCACTCATGGTTCTACAGCCACATTAGAAAAGTACAGTATATTCATAGGTAGATTAACAAGTCTGTCACAAATCTTCAGTTAACTCACTCTAGATTGTCAAAAGAGCTGTCAGAAGGGTTGTCAAAATTTCAAAAATCAAACACTAATCCATGCTAAAACTAGTATTGAAACTAGATAATCATTTGAACAAGTATCTTTACAAAAAGTCATATCACAGGACCGTATTGAAACTAGATAATCATTTGAACAAGTATCTTTACAAAAAGTCATATTCACAGGACAGAAATGAACCTTTCCTGAATAGCTTAAAAATGATCTTGAGCTGTATCAGAACAAATATAAGACCACATAGACTTGTATACGCCCATGGACCACTATGGAACCTACCTGGACGACTGACAACTCCACATGGTAATATAAAAGAAAATACTACCATTTAATGTTGACTCACATTCTATTGTCTAAAGAAACAGTGTTTTTGTTATCATTGTGGTATCGGTATTGGAAATGGATCAATATTTGGAAGCTGATAACCGATCCAGCTAATTTTTCAGTATTGGATAAGTGCATCCCTAATTGAGTATCGAGTCTGTTCCTTATGTTCTGTATCGATATCAAAATCAAGTTTTAAATTTTAGTATTGTGACAACACTACTCCAGACCACCTTTCTTAATGAAACTACTGTTCATCACATCAGGTTTGTGAAGTTGTAGTGTATTATTTTGTATATTTATGGAAAATATTTTTAATGAGGGAACAACGTTATAACATAGTAGAAAGCTCCAAAAAGTCGATTGGCATAATATCCCGTCTTTAAAGTGTAAACCTATATACTTGATATTTTAATTTTACATATTCATAAAACAACAATTATGTGTAAGTCATGGGCTATACATGTGTAGTTTTACATTATATCCAAGTCCCACAGTATTTTTTTAACAGAAATGAAATGGTTCTTGGGTTTCTTGAAAAACAAAGAAAGAACGCCTACAGCTGTGCTCCTTTCTGTCTGAAAACCTCAAATTTAATCACAGATTTTATTCAATTGTGTCATTGGGTGTGTGGTTTATTTTTAACAATGTCTGCTACTAAAGTAAGCCACAGACAGAGGACAAGCCTGCTAAAAGCTCCAGACTACAGCTTTATTAGTCTATACTTTATTATACTTCTGGTTTAGTTCTAATGTAGTCCTGGTTTAGTCCGGTTTAGAACATGCTAGTTCATTTTTGGTGCTGATCTGCATTTTTTCCGGTTTAGTTTAGTCCTTCTTTACTCCTGGTTTTCAGTCCTGGTTCAATCCTGGTTCAGTCCTACTTTAGACAAGTCTCTAGCCCTGGTTTTAGCCTACAGTTCTTCTTAACATCCACAGAAAATAAAACACAAACAAGAAGCTTGTTTTTGTCGTGTCAGATTTCATAGTTCACCACAAGAATCATCATTCCATACTTTGGTAGATCTGCCAGCAACCAGGAGCCCACCAGACCAGACAAACCAGTGGAAGTACAGCCTATGTCCTTCTACAAGTTCAAAGAGAAGGGCCCTGAGATGTGGAGTCGTCCTAATCCCAAAACAGACAGCTTTGCCCCTTGACAGAGGGGGCTGGATTAGGCGGATCTAACCCAATTAAGAGTCGGGCTGGAAGGGGGACAGGTCCAGGGAGGTACCAGTGTTATGCCATAAAACTACACCCCCCTCGCCAAAATCTGCCCCTCTCTCCTTTGCAAACCTTTTCTACACACTGTCTCTGGGTAATATGAATAAAAGAAGAATAAATGGCTTCTCCAAAGTCTTGATTAGTTTAATGTCCCGTATTACGTTGTTATTCGATGTACAAACACACACAACGCAATATGCTACCTTTGAGTCTTTGTAAATAAAAATATCCTCTCCCATCTCAGTATTAAAACAATTATTATAGCAAATTCCACAAACCCGATAACTACGGCGCAGTGACATCAATACTGATTAAGGTCATATTTATTAGCAATAATCATTGTCTTGATACTGAGATATATTACTTTTTAAATTCAAATTACTTCACAACAGCTAAATGCATCGTGTACTATTTTGTAGGCTTATGCTTTTACTTCAGATGAAGACGTAATACTGACATGAAACTAGTCAAGACTTTTGAGAAGTCATTTACATCCTCCAAATTTTGCCAGTGGGGGTGTTTTATGGCAAAACACAGGTCACAGCGGTCCGGATCCTCCCGCTGGAGCGACCCGAGCGCGCGTGGGAGGACCATACTGGAAAAGCACTTTACAGGACCGATGACTGTGAGTGAGTAAACTGGCTGCGGTTTGGAGCGGCTTTGTTACGGGTCAGGCGCGTAACAACAGCACGAGGGTGGCACGCTCGGGGGTCATGTTTTCGGACTGAAGCTGTTTCTCCAGTTACGCTATTTCTGTTTGTGCTCAAAGCGTTCGCAATACGTCAACAGTAACACTTGATACACGATATTGACAAAAAAAACTATTTAAAAATGCATCAGGAATGTGCTAAAATGTGCCTGTCTTTGTTCAAGTTTAAGTCTAGCACAAAACGTGAACGGGCCCTAAAATTACGTGCAAAAATATCACTTTACACCCTTGTTTGGGATATTATACTAAATACTTCTTATTTAGGTCATTTTGAATAGTTGTAGCACATTTATAGACGATACACTCAATATTTTACTTTTGCATAGGACCGTAACTATATCATCAATAGCCCGATATCTTCCAAATGTTACTCCTGTAAGCGACTATAGACTATACATCGTAAATATGAGTTCAAGAGCCGCGTTCCTCCAGTCAGACTTGCAGACACCGTTCTGCTGCTGCCCACCGCCAGACTCGCCGTAAACTTTGTAGTGAAAAGCCCCGGGACGGAGCAGTCACTCACCGCTGTGCAAAAGGCAGGCGTGCACGAAGACGAGCGCCAATCCTCTGGGAAGTAGGGTCATGTTTAACCTGGAGCCGTAAAAATCCAACGCGTATTCCGTGCGCCCTGCTCCGGTGCAGTCCAAAGCCAACTCCGCAGTGTGGATGAGAGCGAGACTGCACCGGGAGGGGGGGCGGTCCAAAGCCAACTCTGCAGTGTGGATGAGAGCGAGACTGCGCCGGGAGGGTGAGCGCGGAGAGAGGGCGGCGTGAGAGGGAGGGGCTCGAGAGCACGAGGAGAGAGAGGAGAGGGGGGAGAGGGAGGGGAGAGGGGGTGCAGGATTTTCACTCTCTGCGGGACACTGAACAGACTGGTCAGCATTTAAAAAAAATATATTTTCATAATTTGTTTTGTCTTTGAGGGTACTACTTCAGGCCAATAATGTGTTGTGTCTGTAGCCCTAATATTTAACCTTTTACAACAGGCTCTATTACAAAATTAAAACAAGAAAAAGTGATTCGGTTGATTTCTTCTTATAAAAAAGGATGCATGGATTTCATGCACTGGTGAAGGGACTAGAATAAGTCTGGTGAAGTGTGTGCCATAATGCTCCCTGTGCGACGGACTGTTTTGACACACCAGACAAAACATGTCGTCCATTACTTTGAATGTGCGTGGACTGTTACCTATATCTATATAATAGATATTGTTAAGGAAAACGGCCTTTTCCTCTTGTGTTCGTTAGTTTCTGCTTAGATAAAGAGTACACTTGAAACAGAAATAAAGTCCACTTAATCAAATACTTGAACAATACTTGTACAAGGAGTCGGTGTTGACATTCCCATTGAGAGACTTTTTACCCCTATACAATAAGTTTTATACATAAACTATAGTGTGGGGGTTTACCATGGTTTAGACTTAGCACCTCTTCGTCAGTGCACAGACCAGCCAGGCCTCTTGGCACGATGCACAGTCCAATCAGGCTGTAATGAGCATCCTTCTGGTGTGTGTCTGGGTAACAAATCATGACATCATCCCCATCAGTAGTTCTTGTCCTATTTAGTTAGTTTGCCATTAGATAGATTGGAATATCATGTATTGTCTTGACATATATCTATGAGTCTTATCTTCACATGACCTTGGTACAATAATGACGGTAGTGGTTATACAAAATAGCTAGCACAGTTATTTATCCTAACACTACCAATATCTATAAACTGAATATCAGTAACACCTTTAGAAATGTATGACTAAAATGTGTGTTTACTGTTACGGATCATTAGAACTACAGGTTTATTTGAGTCAGACAGTCTGAGTGTTTAAGTGTATTTCCTGTACACAGAAGTGGTTAATTGCCCAAAATAGTACTCAAGTAACAGTTACATTAAAATAATATTACTGAAATAAGTATGAAGTAAGTATAAGTATAACGTAGTACTCGGAGAAATCACTCAAGCAGAGTAAAAAAGAAAAAAAAAAGTTTCTCTTCAAACTATTTTCTCTCTCTGCTTAATTAAAAGACTATAATTCTAATGACAATACACAGAGGTATAGCTTTTGAATCATTATGAGACAATGGTTGAATCATTCAAATAAAACATACGGCTTGATTAGCTGCTAGCCTGTTTAGCTGCAGAAATCCACTTCTACTATCAATCTGGAGCTTTGTAAATCCGGTAAAAGGCTCAGGCTTCCTTCTGCCCTTGGTAATGTGCACATCCCAGTGCTCAACAATAATCCACAATCTCTGAAACTCACATAAAGTTTGTTTATTATGGACGACTGAGTTATTTTCTATGGGAATCCTCTACCACTACCACTGCCAGTATGGAGTTTGGAGGGACATGCTCCATAGACTTCCACTTCAAAACTGAAGAGCTGATAGGCCCCACCTCTTCATAGTGGCGCTTATTTGTTTTTATTGTTAACATTTTAGAATCCTACGTGTGTGGCCCAAAGTCTGAATTGTTTGAATAATCGCAACTAAGTACAGAGCAGTGGGCAGAGATAGGGGGTAGGTGAAAACAAATATTTTCTGAGCACTCGAGTCTCAAATGCACAACACTACAGGATTATTCATACAGTACATGCATGAATCAGTCAACAAACAACTCTATACAAACTATACTATACAAACTATACAAACAATAAAAGACATTAGACATTTTGACTTGAGGGAGTAGGGAGTGGATACATCAAGGTTTAAAGGGGGTGATGAGACAGTAAGAATGGCATCTGCTCTTCTTATATGGGAGTGTAAGTGTGTGTGTGGCCTAATGTGATGACCAGAGAAGAGTTTTAGATAAAGCAGATATACAGCTGTGACTGAGCCTCATGGTCCAGTCCTGATCTAAAGCCAGTCCGCAGAGCTGAACCAATCCCACCCTGGACCAGTCCTCTCGCTTAAAGCAATCGAGACCTATCTATCAGGACGTTCAAACGAATTCTACAGGCTGATTGATTTAAGCGACAACGGTTGAACAAGCTGAAAAATTTTACTTTTGTTACATCCAGTTGAGAGAAAAGCACTGTCAGCATCGCCATGTTTGTTCTGGTTTGTTTGGGAGCTTTGCCTTTGGCTCTAAAAATGATACTAGTATGTGATACATTGAAAATAACATCTACTCTGCATGACTTGTTATCTGTGGGCCTCTGCTAGAACTAACATTTTGTCTACAGAATTACAGCATGTGCTCTGTGTGTTTCAAGTGTATCTAATTTATTGCTCATGATAATTGTTTCTTCACCTTCCATGTCCGAGGCCACATTCTTTGGCTAAAATTATCTATCAAAAACTGAGAACGTTGTGGGACAGCCATGATAAAGAAGGTGGGGGTAGTTTCTGTGTAAAAACTCATGTACTGCATCCATTTCTTCATACAACTCTGGATTTAGCTGTAAACGACTAGTCTCCTTGTTGGCGAGTATATTAAAAGTTGCGTGACTCTACTTCAGTGACTCTGTCATCCTTTTATTTTTTAAATTTTCCTAACAGGCAGGTGGCAAACCCCCAACAGAAAAGTTACATAGTGGACCTTTAAGGCATCAGATGTGTATGTTGCATTTAGAGAAATGAGCAGCAGGGATGGGAGGGGCTGAGTGGTCACATATAAGATCTTTTAAAGCAAATGCTCAGCTACTTAAATAAAGTACAGAATGCAGCAGCTCCAAATGGTGCTCCAAAGGTGCTGTTGACATCCATACATGAGGTCCATACAGGAGGTCCATACATGAGGTCCATACATGAGGTCCATACAGGAGGTCCATGCATGAGGTCCATGCATGAGGTCCATACATGAGAGAGCACTGTCAGAAGGAAATCCTTCCACCACATGACCACAGCGCTCCCTGTGAGATCTCTGATAGACCAGAGAAAAAACCTTATTGTGCAGACACCTACAGGTCCATTTCTTTGCACCTTTGTTACCTGTATCTTGGACAACTGAACGTCAGAAGCGCCTTTGGAAATGTATATTTTATACTGTAAAAACAGTATAGGCCTTTGACTAAAATGTGTGTTTACTGTTACAGATCATTAGAACTACAGGTTTGTAGTGTTGTTCCTGTACACAGAAGTAGGTAATAGCCCAAAATAGTACTCAAGTAACCATTACTTTAAAATAATATTACTGAAATAAGTCAAAGTACAAAGTAGTAGTCCAAGAAATCACTCACAAGTAAAAAGGTATTTGGTCAAACTACTACTAGTAATAGAACTGACAGGACCA
This sequence comes from Periophthalmodon schlosseri, assembly GCA_000787095.1. Classification (NCBI taxonomy): domain Eukaryota; kingdom Metazoa; phylum Chordata; class Actinopteri; order Gobiiformes; family Gobiidae; genus Periophthalmodon; species Periophthalmodon schlosseri. The sequence goes on along the minus strand of JACM01033245.1, from coordinate 16,842 downwards.
CCAGATTTTTTTAAATAATTTGAAGTTAATGTAATTGTAAGGACAAAGTCTGATATGATCAAAAGAACAACACAAAACTATGAGCGGTGTAAGAAACACAAATGTTCAAATCATTTCATACCGTCAACATAAAGCATTTGTCACTTGTAGACTTCCTCACAGTGGGAAGAGGAACCAAAACGTTTACTCAAGAAACTATGAAGTCTGAAAACCACTCTGAGAATTGTATTGAAAAGTTCCTCCAGTAGATGTAACTGAGTAGTAGCAGGTCCAGTACAGGAGGCCGTGTTTATCTCCAACTGCATCCGCAACTCACCCACTCACTTGAGAGGAGAAGGGAAAACAGATTTGCATCTCTTTTAAGGAAGGAATCTATTGAGGATAAATAATTCATCAAGCGATGCAGCGGAGATGAGAGGGTCAGGTAAACGGAAGGAGCAGATCCAGAGGAGGAGGTGCCGACAGGTGCAGCTGCTCCTGCCACCTGGGATGAACCAACTGTTTGCACAGAGCCTCAGGTGCATTTTAACAATAGTCATTTTCAATGAATAAATACCAAATTAGAAACAAATAAATAAAAGTAAAAGCAGTATCAAAGGTGCTGTACCTGATTTTTAATCGTCAACCGTTCCTTACTACTTATGCATTCTGAGCATCCTAATTATTCACCGTTATGAGTTAATAAGCACTTTTTACAACTCTCAGAGACCAGTGCAGAGTTTTGCCTGTAAAGCTAAACAACAACTAGCATGCTAACACACGGTTCCTGATTATTGGACAATAAAATGCTTTATAATTATATGCAGACAGCACACACCAGACTTATTTTGAGCTGCTTATGCCATATAAACAAATTTTGCTCAGATACATGGTAAAAAAATCAGGTACAGGCCTTTAGCTACTTCTATGTAAAAAGTATTTTTGCAGATCTTAATACTTTTGAGAGCTGTTTCCAGCATCGCGCCTCCTATAAGGGCATGTCTTTAATCTACCAAGAATTTCTTTCGATTACAGGACTATGTAGAACCTATTAAAATATATCATATACATCCAAATTACAGATAGGCTCAGACAGATCTTCATGCATCAGTCTATCCTGAAGCTAAAATCAGTGATTGTTCAGTTGTCCTGTGTGTTTATGTCTGTGTGTAATATCCTTGTATTCACCGAGTCACTGAGTTGCTGTTTCATTGTGAAACAAATTTTGGATCTATGATGTGACAATAAAGTATTATCTAATCTACACTACCAGCCAAATGTTTGGACACATGTCTCATTCTGTGTCTTTTTTTTCTTTATTTTTACTACTTTCTACATTTTAGATACATATGGAAGACATTAAATATATGAAACAAGATATATGGAATTAAAATATGGAAAAAAATTAAATAACTCAACAATTTTTTATTTTTTTTTTATATTTTATATTGAAATCCACCCTTTGCTTTGTTGACGGTGCTGCAAACTCTTGGCCTTCTCTCAGTGAGCTTCATAATGAAGTCTCCTGAAATGGTTTTCTCTTTAGAGGTGTGCCTTGTCAAGAAATGCCGAAAGTGCAAGCCAGGGTTCAAAGTAAAGGGTGGCTATTTTACATTTTTTACTTAGTACTAGTTATTTTGGGTTTATTTTTTTGTTTATAAAATTCCATATGTCATTCATAATTTTGACGCCTTTAGTGAGAATCTACAATGTAAATAATCATGGAAGTGAAGAAGAAACATAAATGAAAAAGTGTGTCCAAACTTTCGGCTGGTCGTGATTGTGGATTTTGGATATTTCTTTCCAAAACAGTGAATCTCCCACAGAGTTGTATCAGTGGAGATGTTGTACGTGCATTCCTCAGAGATGTGCAGACTGGCGTGTTGTTGTGTTGTTGTTGGACTTTGCTGTACGCGGAGCTGGCAGATGGCTGCGGCACCTCCATGGCACTGCCTGGAGACGGGCCCGCCCACGCCCATAACTCACACACACACCCGCCTCGCTTTGTGAAGCAATCTGGTCTTTTGGGCCTGGCTCCGGAGAGGCAGGAATTTATACATTTAATGTTTTATGATAATTAGCACAGAGTTGATTTTGTAATAAGTATTTTCAAGTTTTTCTGCTGTTTGCCATGGTAACCAATGAGCTTGATGAGGATGTTCTGCACACTGCTGCTACACTGTGTAATGTATGCAAAGTGACTCCCGCACAATTGTTGCATCAGTTTGGACTCAGTTGAGGACTCATATAAGCTCATTGTTGATACTCTGCAGCTGATGTCTTCAACATTTCTGGAGGTGTGAAGCTAACTCAGGCACTGCTCTGTTAGACTTTAATTTTAGCTTTACTTTAACACAATCTGACCACAACAAGCTAACTTAATTGGAACCAGAACAGGTTCTGATTTGTGCTGTTAAAGTCCCTCTCAAATAACATTACAGTCACAAGTTAGCTACCATTAGCCAACAGTCTTTTCATTAGTCACTCTCACCTTTTCTATTGAAAATCAAACTCCTCAACAGGACCATGAACGCCCGCATTGATCACTGTTTAAATCCATTTTGTATTTTTTCTTCAGTTTCTTAAGATCTTAAAACTTTTTTTGGCAGTGTTTACTAATGTGTCACCATGGTAACTGCTGAACATTCCACCATAAATATGCATGTAGAACACTCCCAGCGTGATGAAACTGCAAAGTATCAATAGTATGATTATATACAACAGAAAAAAACAGGGTATTCCTATAAACAATATACAAGATGAGAAAAAAATGTTCTTGTGCTGATCCACTGAGGACTGAAGCTGTTTAATCTCCAGCCCCTCCTACTTTCTGTTCAAATGCAAAAGGGTCTGGCACCAGTTCATAGAGCGCAGCAGACAACTGTCCAGTTTTGGGATGGTCCAACCACGTGTCCCTCAAAAGATGCATATATTTCTTTTCGAATTTCTATAACTCTCAAATAATTTTTCTATAACTTTTTTTAGCTGAGGTAAATAACAGTTTGGTGCTTGGACTGTTGATTCTGCAGACATCCACACTGCTTCTTAGTCGTCAGGTGTATTGTAAATGTATTTTGTACTTGTGAGCTGTCATGTTTTGTTTTGACAAGAACGCACAATGCATCTCCACTTGTCAATCAGAAATGGTGGGCACTCAGTACACTTCCAGACCTTATGTATGTAAGTGCTGTAAGAATGTGGTGTTGGCTGGCCACTCAAGCCAAAAAGCAGAGCTGCTTGCTTCAGAGATAGAGAGTCTGGTGAAGGTGTATGGAGCTTAATAACAGGAGGAGCACTTTTAGTATTAGCACCTAATGACAAGGTGGAACAGGATTCAGCACAAGGTCGAGACAGACTATAAAAGCATGATTTTAACAAATGTGTAAATAAAAGAAAGCAAAGATGCAAAGAAGTAACGAAAGAAGAATTTCATAAACATGACCTGTGTCCCCAGATACAAGGTAAATATGTTCAAATCAAATATAGCTTTTACTGATAACAATTCTAATGCTGATATATACTTAATCACAAAACACTGGACATGATGGTCAAGTTGTTGTTGGTGCTTTGGTTCTGAAGACGATCAGTCTTCCAATCAGAAAGTAGAATAACCCAAACATGAGTCTCTCATTTGGGTTTCTAGTTTCAGTGCTGGCAACTCAATACTACCTAAACCCCAGCACCTGCAGCAATCATTAATCAGTGCTAGGGCAGCCTCTGCAGCTCAGTCAGTGAATTCTGGAGGTTCTGAGCTTTTACATGAGGCATGTCCATATCACATACAGAATTAATTTTAATCAGTGATACACGTAAGATTTGCCAGCATCGCGTCACCATTTTGTCACCAATGAAAAAGAATCTGCTGAAAAAACAAAAAAAGATCTACTGCTATCCACAGGAGGGGCTGAGAGCATGCGGCACTCTGTTGTGATGATGTTTACAGCAACTCCATAAAGAGGCAGACAAGCATCAACTCCTAATTCCTCATTGTGCACCACAATTTTCCAACCCAGAAGTCAGTGGACATGTTTCTTTTATTAAGTCGTTTTAGATCCATATTGTGATTTAAAATGTCCAAAATGTTACATAATGAGATAAGAGATAAGAGAAGCTTTATCTCTCACCTTTAATGATCCTCGGGTGTCATATATTATAACTATACAGCAGATAAAAGAACAATACGGTATTTCTTCTTAAAGATAATCTTATCAGCAGACCAGTGCAGCCCTGCCTCTGCTGGTGTTTTGGGGGGGCGCGGGGGCCCTGTGTGTGTGTGTGTGTGTGTGTGTGTGTGTGTGTGTGTGTGTGGTGTGAAAGAGTGAAGGAGCCCTGAGTGGGGGAGTCCATGCCCTGAAGCAAACCCTGGCGTTCCCATTGACCCTTGTGTAACAGTTCAGAGGAGCCCGAGCTGTGTTAATGGCCTGATGGATTACACGTGCACACGCTGCACTCTGGGCCCCTGGGCACACAGGGGCCCCAGGTGGCAGCGGCTCCTAATCACCACAATCTAAGTTCACTCAGAGAGCCTGTGAATCACGCAGGGACATCCATGCTGTGTAACCTGGCTGTGGAGTCTGATCACACTAACACAACACTGGGAGGGCTGTATCTGCCATTACAAAGATGTACAGATACAGTGGTGCAGTGGGTTAAGTGCTTTCCCAACAAGAGGGTACTACAATTGAATAGTACTGACGTATAAAATCTTATTTGTAGAAGTCTTTAAATGTCTATCTTTATAGTGTAAAATTGTTTTTTTTTAGCTTTCTATTATGTTACATTGTTCCCTCATCAAAAACATGTCTGAAGAGGTTTTAGATGTCATCCATGCATATTCGAACCCTCCTCACAGTTAGCAGAAGTCTGACCAATGCTCAGCCCACAAGCCTACATCACCCATGCTCTCGCATAGCAATTATTCATAAATATACTAAAGCATGATACAAAACAATACACTACAACTTGACAAACCTGATACGATGTGCAGTAGTTTCATCAGTGGGATACACACCGATTGTAATGGGATAGTGCTCTGAAGGGGAGTGACTTAGTGTGGAGAACAAAGGGAGGTAAGGCTCAGAGCGTCAAAAACAAAAGTGAAACTTATAAAATATGTTTTGTTTTGTTTTTTTCTACAAATATAGCATTTTCAAAACAATTAAAGGTAACATGGTGATCTAAATATGTCATTAGCGTTAGTGTTAGTGTTAGTGTTAGTGTTAGTGTTAGCAGTTAATGCCCCATATACATGTAATACTCTCTCTTTATGGATGTTTTTGTAAGTTGCTTTTGGCCATTAATATCCTTAAAACAAGAAAATACAATAGAGCTCCTGCACCTACGTGACAAAAATTGACAGGGAAGCCATGTTGGCAGTGGCTAATGAATGGAACCAAGTCTGCTTTTGGAGGGTTTTTTTTGTCATTAAATATGTGGCAGCTAAATCACTCAATTGTAATAAACACAAAAAAACATTGATTTTACTTTACTTTGTAAATAAACAGTGTTTGCAAAAAGCATTTGGGATCGTTTCTCTTCAAACTACTCTCTCTCTGCCTAATTAATACACTATAAAGCTAATGACAATACACAAAGGTACAGTTTTTGAATCATTATGAAACAATGGTTGAATTGTTCAAATAAAACCAAATAAAAAAAACAAAAACAAAAGCGATGAAAATACATTCATAGCTTATTTAATTTTACGGCTTAATTAGCTGCAGCTCGTTTAGCTGCTGAAATCCGCTTCTACCGTCAATCTGGAGAATTGTAAATTTTGTAAAAGGCTCAGGCTTTCTTCTGCCCTTGATAATGTGCACATCACAGTGCACAACAATAATCCACAATCTCTGAAACTCACATAAAGTTTGTTCATTATGGCCGATGCGATAAGCTTCTATGGGAATTTTTAACTGCGACCATAGTTTTGTCTGGTTTGGAGGTGCATGCTGGGATTTTGTGATGACAACTGCAGGAGCTCTATTGTAATACAATAAACTCTTAACCAGATTCATACTCAATTAAAGAGCCTGTAACCAATTATTTTCATATTTGAGCCAAATGTGTCTTGCCACATACACATATATTGCATAAGCAGCTCTTGAGGTCAAAATAAGTCCACTGTGTCCTTTTGCAAACTAATTATAAAGCGTTAGATAGTATTTTTTAGAACAGTAAAAATCAGGTACAGCTCCTTAAATATATTATGTACATGTGGCTGGTTGTGAAAGGAAATGCAATGCAAAGACCTGTCTAATGACACAGGGTGAAGCAGTTAATACAAGATGAGAACTATATGATCAGAATGTGTCTGGTAAAGGTGTTTTTGAAAAGAAACAACAATATGGTTCAAAGCCCAAAATAGAGTTTAGGTTAATTAAGATATAGGAAGTTATCTTATATGAGGGTAATGCAAATTGTACTGTTGAATGTACACAGTGAACTCAATTAAGCTAGGAAAGGAATGCAACTGCAATAGGCAAGAAACAGCAAGCCAAATATTTGAGAGAAAAATAGCACTTAAACATATGTATATTTTACTGTACTTTTACGTAGCAACTCTCAAATTTCCCCATTGTGGGATAAAAATCTTGCTTCATCGGTTTTATGAAGTAAAACAAGACTAGTGCATTTCATTGTGTTTGGAAAGTTTTATCATTCATGTAGATTTTTTTGTGTACTCTCATCCCTACTTTTGGTCTTTCTTGTAGATTGGGACAAAAGTGGGGTGCCTGTTCTTTGGAGAAATCAGAGTAGAATAAGTGTGATTAAAGCACTCTCTGCATGTTACCTGTATATGGGGACTGTTCTGATCTGGTTCTTCTCTGGTCATGGTCTGGGTCTGCTCTGGTTCTGCTCTGGTTCTAATCTGGTTCTTTTCTGGTTCTTCTCTGGTTGTGCTCTAGTTCTGGTCTGGTCCTGGTCTGGCTCTGAACTAGTCCTGATTCAATTTCAATTTATTTTTGTAAAGCCCAAAATCACAACAGCAGCTGCCTCTTAGGGCTGAACATGATAAGTGATTTAACCAACAGAAAGTTAGAAAATCAACAATGAAACAGAAACAGACAAGCAAATTAATCAACAGAAAACAAGCAAATGGAGAACTGTCCCAGAACATCCCCTGTCCTTAGATCTGATCTGGTCCTGATTTTTTCTGATCTGGCCCTGGTCTGGTTGCGGTCTGTTTCTGATCAGGTTCTGGTCAGGTTATAATCTGGTTCTGGTCTTGTTGTGCTCTGGTTCCGGTCTTGTTGTGTTCTGGTTCTGGTCTGGCTTTGATCTGGTAGTAATCTGGAGTAATTATAATCTGGTTCTGGTCTGGTTCTGGTCTAGCTATAATCTGGTTTTGATCTGGTTCTGCTCTGATTCTTCTGTTTCTGGTCTGGTTCTAATCTGGTTATCTGATTCTACTCTGGTTCTGCTCTGGTTCTTGTCTGGTTCTGGTCTGGAGAGGGTTTGGGGGTGCAGATGGAGCAGATGGAGCAGAGGCCCAGTCTGGAGGGTCTCTACAGGGGTCTACACTTCTCTGGTGCAGGAGCAGACTGTGTTAATAGGACAGTCCGTGTGCTTTGAGTGACCAGTGGACCGAGGAGGCGACCTGCTGGGAGACGGGGTCAAGGACAAAAGCAGTACACCTTTAGAACTCACAGAGAACTCATGCCCTTTGTAAGACATTTTGTATTTAGGGTCTAACTAATAGGCTGCCGTTCACACACTAGAATATGATGTCATAATTTCATTTTACTGAACACACTGAAGGATGAGTCAAATGCGGCAGGTGATTTTTCTACAAGGACCATGTATATAGCCTATATCTTAATCTTAAAGAGGGGGTATTTTACTTCCATGGGGTATTAACTGCTGTATTAACTGCTAGCTCATAACATATTTAGATCACTGTGTTACCTTTTATTGTTTTGAAAATGCTATATTCGTCAAAAACAACATATTAACATAGCAAAAGACAAAGTTTAAATCTGTCAACTGGACAAATTGTTGTAGGAGAGAAGACGTTTCGCCGCTCATCCAAGCCGCTTCTTCAGTTCTGGTCTTCACTCCTACAATGATTTGTCCAGTTGACAAATTTAAACTTCATCTTTTGCCATGGATCAGACCTGGACGACTGAGGAATTACACAGACAACATATGAACATGTTTTATAAGTTTCACTTTCCCCCTACCTTTGCTCCCCCTTTGAATCCCGCTAATGAAATGACTGCACATTGCATCAGGTTTGTCAAGTTGCTGTGTAGTTTTGTATCATGCGTTTGTACATTTATGGAGAATTGTCGTATGGGGGCACGGGTAACGTAGGCTTGTGGGCTGAACATTGCACAGCTAACCGTAAGGACAGTTTGAATAGGGCTCAGGAGAGACCGCTAAATTACTCAAACATGCATTGATGACATCTAAAACCTCTTTCATCATTTTTCATCATCAATTTCATCATAGCTAGCAGCTGACTTAAATTTTTGTGGTTTTATTGTTGAAAACCCTAGTATGTATGACCAGACACATTCAAGTGTTGATTTTTCAAATAATCAGGTGTAAGTACAGAGCAGTGGGTGGAGATAAGGGGTAGGTGAAAAGAGAGATTTTCTGAGCACTCAAGTCTTGCATACAGGACAATACAGGTGTACTCAAACATGTGTGAATAAACTGAACTACAGCTCTGAGAGAGATCATGGTGAGGGAAGTCGATTTCTACATAGCATGACCCCTTTAACTTTTGAACAGGTGAGACGGAAATGCTAACCACTCTGCCATCACCTTGCCCAGCTCGTGCAGTCCCTTCTTAACCCCATCCTCAGCCCCATCATGCCAGTGTAAGCTAGTTACTCTGTTGCTCTCTGGGTGGAGTGAGCCTGCTTGAGAATGCTCTTTGAACGCTCATATGAAAGTGCATGTGGAAGCGGCCTCTCGGTCAGATTTTGGGGTTGCCATGCCAACAGCTTGTCCGTGTTTCAGAAGCGCACAGCATAATGAGTGGGGACTCGCAGAGAGCGCTGAAATAAAGATGAATTCTGTTTTTTCTTGGCGCTGCGCTGGAGACTGTAGGCCTACCCGCTGCTCTCCTCCTCACCACCGGGCGGATCGCTCTCACACGCGCGCTAGTCGGAGAGTGTCTGGGGAGCTCATTTAACGCCCGGGGAAAGTCTTTGATAGCGGCCGTAACCGTGCGCCGTCTCGCGCTCGCGCCCTCTTTGCCGCAGCCAGAGCGCGCGGGTGATGTGCCAAAGTAAGCGCGCAGTGGTCAGAGCTAATAGAAGCCAGACCGAGTTGCAGACTGGAATGTGTCTGTATGAAACCAAAGGCGCTCAAATACACACGATAAGACAGGATTTTTAAGAGCGTGGGCTGGTGCCTTCTACATGGGTTAAGTTTCTCCCTATCATAATTGCTTAAGTCGTTATTCAAGGTTTTGGGAGAAAATAGAAAAATAAACGGCCTAAGTCATTAAGATGAAAAATGCGTAGCCTGCTCTCTCACAGCTTTAAAATGTACCGCAATCACAACTTAACCTGGTTTGTCAGAGCCTTAACCTGCAGATAGAGGACACATACAAGTTTTTCCTCATTCTCAGTTTATGGACAGGCCACCCCTCATGTGAAAGCTCAGAACCTCCAGAATTCACTCATGAGCTGCAGCTCAGAACCTCCAGAATTCACTCACTGAGCTGCAGAGGCTGCACTAGCACTGATTAATGATGGCTGGCTGCAGGTGCTGAGGTTTAGGTAGGTAGCTCCTCCCATGTGACCCTAAGGAGTTCCCAGGCCAGCCAAGAGACATAGTCCCTCCAGCGTGTCCTGGGTCTTCCCTGGGGCCTCCTCCCTGTGGGACGTGCCCGGAACACCTCCCTAGGGAGGTGTCCAAGGGGCATCCAGGACAGATGCCCAAGCCACCTCAGCTGACTCCTCTCGACGCTGAGGAGCAGCAGCTCCTCTCGTGTGACTGAGCTCCTCACCCTATCTCTAAGGGGGCACCCAGCCACCCTGCGATCTTGTCCTTTCAGTCCATTACCCAATGTTGGTGACCATAGGTGAGTGTAGGAACTTGGATTGACTGGAAAATCGAGAGCTTGGCCTTTCGAATCAGCTCCTTCTTTACCACAGTAGTCTGATACAGCGACCCCATCACTGCAGATGCAGTGACCCCAAGATACCCCGAGAACTCCTCCACTTGAGACAGGGACTCTCGACCTTTTTCCAGTCGAGAACCATGGCCTCAGATTTGGAGGAGCTGATTCTCATCCCAGCTGCTTCACACTCGGCTGCAAACTGGCCCAGTGCCTGCTGCAGGTCCTGGCATGATGAAGCCATCAGGACAACATCATCTGCAAACAGCAGAGATGAGATCCTGCGGTGCCCGAACCGGACCCCCTCCGGCCCCTGACAGCGCCTAGAAATTCTGTTCATAAAAACAATGAACAGAACTGGTAACAAAGGGCAGCCCTGGCGGAGTCCAACATGCACAAGGAACAGGTCTGACTTACTGCCGGCAATGCAAACACAGCTCCTGGACTCCATAGTCCCAGAGCACCCCCAGAGGACACCACGAGGGACGTGGTGGAATGCCTTCTCCAGATCTACAAAGGACATGTGGACTGGTTGGGCAAACTCCCATGAGCCCTCAAGCACCCAAAGGAGAGTATAGAGTTGGTCCAGTCTAGAAAAAAAACAAAAAAACAAAAAAAACCCCGATTGATTCAATTGTTTCTGTTGAACACAATTCACCACATTTTTTTTTTTTTTTAATCAAAATCACTACATTTGAATCTTTAGTAAATCTCAAAATCTGCACAAAATTATTTTACTTTTCACTCTTTAAGTACATTTTTAAATGGGTACACCAGTATCTATACTTTTACTTAAGTAACAAAATTGAGTACTTGAATATCATTGGCACCATGTCCAATGTTTTTGCAATTAAAAATAAATCAGCATTACAATTGTTATCAGTAAAAGCTATACTTGATTTGATGTTTACCCCTTATCTGGGGACACAGATAGGGCAAGTTTATGAATTTAAAATAAAAATCAAGCTCCTTTAAGTGAATAATAATGCATTGCGTACAATTTCAGGCAAAAAAATAACACCCAAGCCTCTCTTCTCCAGAGACTTGACTTGGCCTTAAATTATACAACAATGATATTCTCGTCTTAGTTGCCTATAGTACATTTACAGTGGTCCACTTTGTTCACATCATGCTTATTATTTAGTATTTAGTAGCCTACATTGATATGTATCAAAGTCAGTTCTGTGTCAGCCTGACCCAATTGTGCAGACACTGGAGGGGTGGTGAGTTACATTTTCTTAAGTAACTTTTTAAAGGAATTGTACTTTTCTAGCAGCATACTTTTACTTCTACTTGAGTAATATTTTTCTGAAGTAACAGTACTCTTACTTGAGTAAAAGTTTTGGTTCCTCTTCCCACTGTGAGTAAGTACAAGTGATAAAAGCTTTATGTTGACAATATGAAATGATTTGAACATTTGTGTTTCTTGCACCGCTCCTTCAGATATGATTTAGTTTGTCTCATCTTTGTGTCTATACTTTGGAAATACCAGATTTTGTCCTTCTATGTTACGTCCCGAGAGTTACTCTTTAAGTTACTTTAACTTTCCCAAATATTTTTACTCTTACTTAAGTCATTTCTTGGACCTTCTACTTTACTCTTACTTGAGTAAATGTTTTAGCTATCGACCCACCCCTGCAGATTTTACGAATGAAAAAATAATGAAGAAAACATGGTGGTTGAGAAAATTCCTTTCCCTCACAGTGCAGGCCTGTCTCCTGATCAGGGTCACACACTCCACTCTTTTTAATCATTTAATGTTCCCATATTATGAAACATACTGTTGTATCTTTAAAACTTAAAATGCTGTTTTCCATTGTGATGTCATTAGGTGGTAATCCATGAATTTTTCTTCCATGTTTTTAAAGTCCACCAGATTTAACTCATTGGTTGTCTTGCAGTTTTAGTGTCTGAATCAATGTCCAGTGAGTGAAAAAGTAGTGCACTTAAAATTTCCCACAATGCATCTTGAAAAGCAGTGGGCATCAGTGGTCACTAGACCACAATGCATTGTGAGAGTTGGAAAAACAACAGCCCAGCGACAGGTATAGGTCGTGTGCATGTCTTCACTGCAGGTTTTCATAATGCCTAGTGCCCTCCAGCAGTACAGACTGGTGTGCATTTCACATGATGGCACCATTGTGTTGTGCACAAAAAAAGAATGCACCTTAAGGGGAGACACTACAGACTAAACTACAGACAGGTTTCATGTAGAAGCAACAAAATGATCCACTCTTCATCCAAACAATAATATTTAATTTAATCAACCTGCCTCCATAGAGTTATATGGGACATTGTAACTTCAAAGGCCATTTTCTCAAAATGAACTGTCCTCATGGGGATTTAAGGATCAGCCCTTAAAGTAGCACCTACCTACACCAAACTCTACAGTCTTGTACTTAACAAGATTTTAATGAAATGTACAAAAGGATTTTTTGATATCTAATTCCAAGTCTGATTTGTTAAAGTTTTAACAAAAAAAAATTGCAAAATTAGAATTTTTAGGCAATTTTTCAGTAAGATTTACTTTACTCAAACACTAAGATATCCAAAATCCCCTCTGTATTTTTTTTTTTTTCGAATATGACAACAAAATGAAGCCAGAACTTTCCACCTCCCACCATCTATTCTTGAGTTTGAAAATTTGTCAGTTTTGGTTGTTTTTACAGATAAAATGCCATATTTTTATACAAAAACATTACATGAAGAAAAACTAATACATTTAATAATAGTAATACATTTTTTCTTACATTGATGTGAGTAAACTACAGAAGAAGTTTCAAATTGATATCTCTAAACGTAAGATTTTTTACCTGCAGTGTTTCCATAGGGGAGTGTTTCTATAGTAGACTTATTTTTAAGAACTAAACAGGTACAATTTTAAACCACTAAACTGTGACTAAGCCATGGTCATATAGGGGCAGACTAGGTCTACCCAGGTCAAACCCAGTGCTCTACACTGTGAGTGTTAGAAATGTTCCCATTCTTCTTTGTGCTGCTTCACAAACCTTTGCAATATGTGAACTGTGATAACACAAACCCACCACGCCCAAATCTCTATCTGCACATCCAGGCTTGACCTCCTTCTCAGATCCACACATCCTAAAGCAAAGCCCTCCTCCACCTTCAAGTCCTGTCTCAGTCCTGTCCCAGTCCTGCATCCAAATCTTGTCCCAGTCCTGTCCTAGCCCTGGTCCAAATTCTAGTCTTAGTCCTAGTCCTAATCCCAGTCCAAATCCTGACCCAGTCCCAGCCCTGTCCCAATCCTACTTCTAGCCCCAATCCTAGTCCAAGTCCTGTTCCAGTCCTGATCCTAGTCCAAATTCTAGTTCTAGTCGCAGTCATGTCCCAGTCCACATCCTAGTCCTGCCCAATTTCTAGTCCTAGTCTTAGCCCGAATTTTAGTCCTAATCTTAGTCCTAGTCCTACTGCTAATCCTAGTCCCAGTTCTGTCCCAGTCCAAATTCTGTCCCTGTCCAAGTTCTGTCCCAGTCCCAATCCCTGTCCTGGTCAAGTCCTGTCCCAATCCCAGTCCTGTTCCAGTCATGGTCCTAATCCTAGTCTAAATCCTGTTCCAGTCCAAAACCTAGTCCTAGTCCTAATCCTAGTCCTGCTCCAGTCCTGCTCCAGTCCCTGTTCTGTCCCAGTCCCGTCCCAGTCTGTTGGTATCGCTCATGCCCAGACACAGGCCCCTCAGCCGGGTAAGTCAAGCGTCTCTGATCCCCTCCCGCCCACCGCATGAGGGAGCGCAGATAGGAGTGAGCTCCCAGGGGACCACCGGTGCTGCTGCGGTTTAATGAGGCAGATGAAAGAGCCCCTCCCCTGCCCCCTCTCATGCACTTTGTTCTGATCTGCCTTCAGCTTTACAGAGAGACCATTTTACATTTGGAGCCAGTCCGTAACTTTGATCCCTCCCTTCTGCTATCACGCCTACGCCATTTTCACCAGCGCAGATCTGAGCACTACCTGTCCGACTTCAGCCTCTGGACATGTGCTGGATCACTGATCGCCATGGAGATAGGTTTTGTCTGTTGGTTTTATGGTTACCAAAATATAGTTGTTCAAAGGCCCTATTCTCTTCTAGACTGTCAGACTGCACACTGAGATTTTAGATAAGATGTAATGTTTTTCATATCAGATACAGAGGCGGGTAGTACTTAGTAACATTTACTCAAGTACAAGTACAAGTAGTAACATTTTCAGACCCCATATGGTACTCCTACCTGAGTAATATATTGTACAGTGAAACAGTACTCTTACTTGAGTAAAAGTTTTGGTTCCTCTTCAGAATAACAGAATAATGCTTAGTTACATTTACTCAAGTATATTTAGTTTTTTTTTAAATAAAATGAAATAGTAGTTTTCAGACCCAATACTTTTACTCCTACTTGAGTAGCTCAATACTGAGAACTACCCGCCTCTGAGTAGGCTACACATTATAAAAATGTGCTTCTTGCCCATATATTCTACTAAACGCCACGGTCCACGCAGTCGAGTAGACTATTCTTTGACTGCCCTCTAGTGGCGGATAGAGAAAAATGATTTTATCTTGAATCTGAGGCTTTCACAATTCAAGTCTTCACTATATATACAATAAAATAATAAAACAAAAAACCCGATATATCATCATACATGTATTAGTAGGCCTATATGTGCATGCTGGTCGTCAATGATGCAGACCTAATGTAGAATTATGTGTGTACTGTATTGATATTTTGCAGTGACATCACGCTGAGGGTGTTCTACATGTATACCTGTGGTGGAATGTTCAGCATTTACCATGGTGACACAATGTACACATTAGCAAACACTGCCCAAAAAGTTTTAGGAACGTCTGAAAACTGAAGAAAAAATAATTTTAGTATTTTTAAACTACACATTCTCAGGAACTTGTTATCAATACGAGTGTACATGGTCCTGTTTAGGAGTTTGATTTTCACCAAAAAAGGTGAGATTGAGCTAATGCTAGCTAGCTTGTGACTGTAATTTTATGTGTGAGAGACTTGATTAACAGCACAAATCATCCCATGTGTTGTAGTTCCAACTAGGTCAGCTCTTTCTGGTCAGATGGTGTTAAAACAAAACTCAGATTAAAATCTATTCATTTCAAATACTGCACTGATAAAACTACATAAAACTTGATAAAAGTGAATGTATTCTTGAAAAGTGAATGCATTCTCCTGTTTCCCCCACACGACAGACTGGCACATCACCAGAGCAAAGAACACAGGGCTCACTATAAAGTTTACACGGTTAGACCTGATCTGTGGTGAAAATAACTTTTAGCTCATCAAGATCATATATAATCAAGTGTCTGTGTTGTACAACACCCAGGACCTGTCTGATTTTAAGCATCTGTGATGATATAAAAGTAGACAGAAGAGATGAAGAAAGAGGAACGCTCATTAACGGCTTTGCATCATGTTTCTATTGAATCCAATGAGCTGCCAGGCCGCTGTCAGACACACATGGTGAACACTGCATTTTCACTCATACGTTTAGGCTTTGTAGTGCATGAAGGGGGATGAAGGCAGCCGCATTTGCTTTTTTTTGCCTTCACCCGCCTTGATCTCACATTATTACCACCCAGCCACCCTGCAGTCCCTTTCGGTCATTACCCAAAGCTCATGACCATAGGTGAAAGTAGGAATGTAGATTGACTAGTAAATTGAAAGCTTTCCCTTTCGACTCAGCTCCTTTTTTACCACAACAGTCCGAGACAGTGACCGCATCACTGCGGGTGCTGCACCAATCCGCCTGTCAATCTCACGCTCCATCCTTCTGTCACTTGTGAACAAGACCCCGAGATATTTGAACTCCTCCATTTGAGGCAGGGACTCTCCATCCACACGGAGAGGGCAAGCCACCTCTTCCAGTCGAGAACCATGGCCTCATATTTAGAGGAGCTGATTTTCATCCCAGCTGCTTCACACTCGGCTGCAAACTGCCCCAGTGCATGTTGCAGGTCCTGGTTCGATGAAGCCATCAGGACAACATCATCCGCAAACAGCAGAGATGAGATCCTGTGGTCCCGAAACATGACCCCCTCCGGCCCCTGGCTGCGCCTAGAAATTCTGTCTGTCTGTCCGGTCCTGACAGCCCTTGGCCCCGGACCACATATTCCCGGAGCACATCCCACAGGATACCACGAGGGACACCGTCGAATGCCTTCTCCAGATCCACAAAGCACATGTGGACTGATTGGGCAAACTCCAATGAACCCTTGAATACTCTATGGAGAATATAGAGCTGGTCCAGTGTTCCGCGACCGGGACAAAAACCACACTGCTCCTCCTGAATCCGAGGTTCAACTACTGGTCGGATTCTCCTCTCCAGTACCCTGGAATAGACCTTACTGGGAAGGCTGAAGAGTGTGATTCCCCTGTAGTTGGAACACACCCTCCGGTCCCCCTTCTTAAACAGAGGGACCACCACCCCGGTCTGCCAATCCAGAAGTACTGTTCTTGAACGCCACACAATGTTGCAGAAAGCAATCAATGTATTATCTTTGTATATTGTTCACACTTCCCCCTTTTGATCACATACACATGTGATCAGGGCCGGTCCTAGCCTTTAGTTGGCTCTAAGCAGAATTTGCCTTGGGGGCCCTCACCACATCAGCTACACCAACCAAGTTCAACTACTGATGGCACAAATCGCACATCACATCTTGATACTGCACATACTCTACAGATCTCTACACATTACAAGCTGTATAAATAACACACCATACAGAAAGATGCGGTCACAAGGTTTTGTATAGACATCAAGAATCATTAAGTCACTCC
>KN475638.1:2225-18424 GCA_000787095.1 Periophthalmodon schlosseri | reverse complement strand
CACAGCTCAGGTGGGGGAATCTGTTCAGAGGACAACTATTAGACGTGCACTACACAAATCTGATCTTTATGGAAGAGTAGCAAGAAGAAAGCCATTGTTGAAAACCATCCATAAGAAGACTCGTTTACAGTTCGCTAGAAGTCATTTGGAGGACACAGCAAACATGCGGCAGAAGGTGATCTGGTCTGATGAGACCAAAATCCAACTTTTTGGCCTAAAAGCAAAGCACTATGTGTGGAGGAAAACTAACACTGCACATCACTCTGAACACACCATCCCCACAGTCAAACACGGTGGTGGCAGCTTCATGCTGTGGGGGTGCTTTTCTTCAGCTGGAACAGGGAAGCTGGTCAGAGTTGACGGGAAGATGGATGGAGCTAAATACAGGGCAATCGTGGAAGAACACCTGTTGGAGTCTGCAAAAGACTTGAGACTGGGGCAGAGGTTCACCTTCCAGCAGGACAACGATCCTAAACATAAAGCCAAAGCGACAATGGAATGGTTTAAAGCAAAACATATTCATGTGTTAGAATGGCCCAGTCAAAATCCGGACCTAAATCCAATTGAGAATCTGTGGCAAGATCTGAAACCTGCAGTTCACAAACGGTCTCCATCAAATCTGACAGAGCTTGAACTGTTTTGCCAGGAAGAATGGGCAAAAATTTCAGTCTGCAGGTGTGCAAAGCTGGTGGAGACATACCCCAGAAGACTTGCAGCTGTAATTGCAGAAAAAGGCGGTTCCACAAAGTATTGACTTAGGGGGACTGAATACTTTTGCACGCTGCCCTTTTCAGTTTTGTTTTGTTTTTTTTAATCTAGAAATGATGTATAATTTTTTTTCTACTTCACACTTATGTACCATTTTGTGTTACTTATTCACATAAAATGCAAATTAAAAAATATTTAAATTTGTGGTTGTGACTTGACAAAATTTGAAACATTTCCAGGGGTATGAATACTTTTGCAAGCCACTGTATTGTATAAGCAGCTCTTGAGATCAAAATATGTCTGCCATGTGCTGTCTGCATCTAATTATAAAGTATTTTATTATACGACAATTGGGAAGTTGGCGTTAGCATGCTGGTTGTTGTTGTTGGCTCCGCTGAAAGTTGTGAAAAGTGATTAAAAACTCATTAGGATGCTTGGAATGCATAAGTTAGCGAGGAATAACTTTGGACCACTGCAAACCGCTTAAAATGAACTAGTTCTGTGTTTCACATTTTTAAGATACAAAACCTTAATGCCTTACCTTAATCATAAAAGCAAATAATTAAAGTATAAATAATTGATTATCTTTTGTGTGTGCAGGTGGCTGGTGATCGCAGTGGGTTTGGTACGAGCATATTTGGCGAGAGGCAGCTACCACGGTCTTTACTACTCCATCGAAAAACCTCTCAAGTTCTTTCAGACCGGGGCCCTCCTCGAGGTAAAGATAATTACCATAAGTATAACATCAACAAGCTAGTACTGACTTTATCTACCCCCAGTAATCATATGTTGTGGGTTGACAGTTGAGAATAGCCTGGCCATCAGACTGAAATCCTCTGTATAGATTTTAAAGGGGAGCAAACAAGCATATTAGTCTTCTATCATTTAGAACAAAATCCAACTTCTCTCACTTCAGATTATCTGTGGCTATGTTACATGCACACCACAAATCTGATCCTTATCTGGTTTCTGGAGTTGATAATTGAAATGCCATGTAAACAATTACATTTGATGTGAGTAATCTGATGTCTTCACACCAATGCAGGTTTTGACAAGGAAAATTCTGTAAAAAGGAAATGAAAGAAGAAATGTTAAAGATTGAAAGAGAGAGTTATTTTCAACATTTTTATGCAAGAAAACCAAACCAAAATCGAATCTAATTATTGGTTCAGTCAGATTTTTACTGACCATGTAAAATGACTTGGGCCAAGATGTTAACCTTTCAGTCAGCAAAAAAAAGAATGAATTTTCAAGTAACAGTCATATTGTGTCAGGAGAGCTCATCTTCGATGTCACTGCTTACTGCTCCTGTCACATCTAAGGTTTAAATAAGATCCTGGCTGTATTGTGTGCAGAATAAGAAGTAGTAGATTTGTTTTTATAGTGGGGTTGGGGAAACCACTTGATGATAATGATAAGAAATGGATGTGTGACAGAAAGGCTATGCTGGCAGTTTTAAAAGAAGCTTCTCTCTGCCAAGTCTGTTGCATTGTGGGTAATATTTTCTTGTCTTTTCTCTTACAGATCTTACACTGTGCTGTCGGTGAGTCTTCACTCCCACTTCTATTATAAAAATATAATGTATATTATAAAGCACCTCATCCCACCTTTGTACACATAAAAAATAAAAACACATAAAACTCTTTGCTAGGGCTGTGTAACTAATCAAATTTATAATCAGGATTTAAGATATTACTCTGTTCAAACACAACAACATTGTAATTAAAAATACAATTGATTACTTTCGATTCAGGAATGTATGCACACTTGTTCTATCTTGCTACTACAGATTGCTAATATTATAGAGCCATAAAAGGAAAAATATATAGTGATATGACACTTCTCTCCATCCACTCCGTCCACTTATTGGACAGTCCCCATCAGCACTAAATGAGTGACATGTGGATTTAACCAAGCAGAGTGAAACGTTGACTCTCAGAATCAGCCTTTAGTTAGATCTGAAAAGCAATACTAAAAGGCTAGGTAAAGAATCATGATATTGAAATTGTGATCTAGGCTCTAAAATAATTGTGATTTGAGATTTTTGTGGCATATTGCACACTCGCCGCAATCAAACTGTATTAAATATTCAAGTATTAAAGTCATGATTTGACCCTTTGAAAATTTGAAGTCATTTTAGGAGCATATGACTAGACCTGTGACAATAATCACTACATCACTTTATCGTTCAATATATGAAATATATTTTGGGCCTCAATATTTATTCTTTTCTTTTTTTTCTTTTTTTTTGTAATACATTAAGATTTGAGCTGTAGAGGGTTGAATAAGTCTCTCTTATGGCTAATTATTGGTTCATTCTGCTATTTATTTGTTGCAGCTCAGGTCTTTTAATGATACTGTCTTATTTAAAAAGGGTTACTGGGATTATCTTGCTTTATTTTAATTAGTGGCATAAAGTAGTTTCAATATTATCGTTTATCGTAATATTTCTCTGCCGCAATATATCATGGTTCAAAATTTGTTATTGGACAAGCCGACAGGTTTTCATGTTTTTCTAATTATCACTAGGTTTGGTGGGATTGTACCTGTGGTAAATATTTATCATAGTTAAAGGGAAAAATACATCTGCTATAATATTATGTTTGGTTCTTTGTGTTAGTACAGGTTATAACTTGTGCGTTTGTTTCCAGGTATCGTGCCCTCCTCTGTGGTGCTGACAGGATTTCAGGTCATGTCCCGAGTCTTTCTCACCTGGGCGGTTACTCACAGTGTCAGAGAGGTACAAAATCTACCGCTAACTTTATTTTCCTATGTTTCTCTATACCTTTTTATTTCATAATCTACAGGTTACAATAGTGTATTACTATAATTAGTGGTGGGCAACATGTTGTGTTTGTGTACAACTTATAAATGAAAATAAAGTATATCAGCTATAACAATAATTCTCATAGCTAACCCAAGAAAATATTAGGCCTTTTGAAAAGCAAAGGTTTTAAATGGGACTACATCATTGGTACAGTAGTTCTAAACCAGGTGGACTAACCCAGAAGTGGACAAAAATATTGATAAAATTGACTCTATTCCCTTTTTGTGCAATACTTGAATCTCAACCAAGACATTTAAAGATGTATTTGTATTAGCACATTTCTGATGGATTTCAGTGATATGATCTTGAAATATGATCTTATTATTTGTATTAGGAGTATAATGGAGAGATTCCTTTTTGGTCAAAATAGCCCACCCCTAACTATAATTAAAAAATTGTAACATATTTATTTAATTATTAATGTTAAAGTAAGGGTGTGTAAAATGACCGGTTACTGTGTCCCATGTTGATAGATGGAAGAGGAGAATATACAGTAAGTAAAACCTTGTGGTCATTCATTGGGGCTGCAGCTATTGAATTAGATACAAGATATAATATAGACCGGGGTGACCAAAGTGTTTTCCTCGGCAAGAATATACAAAATCAAATTGTTTTAGCTAAACCGAGGAGCTCAGAGTGTTTACCTCAGCGGGTCAAATAAATGCACATTAACTGGTCAAGGGCCAAACCTAATTACAGTTTGCACATAAAAATGTTCTTCCTCAAAGAAATGGATGATTAAATTAACTTTAAATATTAGGAAATAGAAAGGATTGGCCTCCTGCCCATTTCCTGGCAGTCTTCAATACAAAATTGAATCAAGATGGATTATTCATAAAATCTCATAGCTCCCTTGTGGGCCAAATTAGACCTCCTGGGAGGCCAAGTTTGCCCTACGGGCCCCACTTTGGGCACCCTGATATAGACTTAAATGTATTTAACTACATTGTAATTATTGATACTGACAAGAATCTCTGCATTTTTCTAAGGGTGTGTTTTTGCTCATTATCTGTTGAGTCAGTTTTTATACTAAAACTTGCATTTCTGGAAAAAATCTGCATTGGGATCTTCAGTGTACCAGTGTTCGTTTATGTACAAAACTGAACAGAAACATTTGAATTTAAGCACTAGAAGGTAATATTTGTATAGTTTGCAATCACGAATACAATTCTTATCAGATATGATGAATAATGTTCTAAATTCAAGATTAAGATTACATCAAAATTAGAAGCATTGACATGTGACATAATTTCTGCTCCACCAGAAAATTTGCATTAGGCATCTTAATCTGGATTTGTTAAATAATAATGATTATATATTCAAGCTGTGACAACACATCTAAACCATCCTATGTGAATGCTGTTTCTATTGTTGAATTTGTCTATGTATCTAACCACTGACATGAAATTTTCCATCTTGTAGTGTGTGGACTGAAGCATTTAAACCAACCTGCATGCTTTCGAGTGTGTCTTTGTCCAAACTTGAGTATTCTTTCCCATAATGCCTTGTGTGTGTTCGGCAGGTGCAGAGTGAGGACAGTGTTCTGCTGTTTGTCACCGCATGGACCGTGACTGAAATCATCCGTTACTCCTTCTACACGTTCAGCCTCCTTAACCACCTGCCCTACCTCATCAAATGGGCCAGGTACTGTTTATATTAAAGTGCATATGGTTTTCATGTTTTGAAATTATTACTTGATCTGGTGGGATAGTACCTATGGTAAATATTTATCATAGTTTTACATCAATGAAGCGGCAGTTTGTGAAGAAATGTAGACAACAAAAGGTTGAAAAATACAGGCAGTAGCGAGATCTGAAACTGAATTCCTCTACCTATGTCATCAGCTGTCATTAATTCCAATCAAAATGTGGAGACAATTTGCGCACAAGAAAGGGATTTTTCCTAAAGGTGTTGTAATTCATTTTTATCTATCAAATCATAACTATTGTGTAAGTTTTGGCCTTTGTTTACATGATAATTGCTAAGTAACATACCGCTGCATATGTCATATCAGCTGTTCATGTCCAACCAGGAAGTAAAATTATAAACTTCATCAAAATTACAAAACTAGAAAAGACTAGGCAAGATTTTTAGTAAAATCTTAAATCTAATGGTGTTAACTATGTTTTAGAGAAATTACTAGTCTAAACTTTTTGTATGTACTTTACTAACATGGTGTAAACCATGTTATAAAGTTCTTCCCTCATCAAAAACATATCTAGAGTTGCTTTGTTTGTTTGTTGTTTCATGAATCCTGTTTTTACAAGGTTATCTTGTTCTGAGCCTCAGAAACTGCTCTGTTTCCAGTTTTCACAGGTAGAAATCCAGTTTTTAAGTCCATAAGAAAATGCCTCGTTCTGAGCCTTTCTACAATCCATTAGAGTTAATTGACTGTCTGTTCTTGTGATACATTGAAAAAATTAGACATGGTTTAATTTATTATTATCTTAATTTAAACCATTTGGCAGATCCAAATTTTATAGACATAGCTTAGTTTCAGTCAATTAAGGCTACTACCCTGAAAAGATACATATTTACTGATGCAGTGCTGTCATAAAATAGCATAAAATGTCTAATCACACCAAAACATTTAAAGGCAACTCTATTCTTATCCTTTCCGTTCCTGTGAACCTTCCTCTCAGCTTCACTAATGGTTTTGTGTAGCAGCCGTCGCTAAGTGGCAGTCTCCCTGTGGCCTGTTGCTAAGGAGCAGATGAGAGCTGCTGTTTTTACCATTTAGAGTCTCAAGACATCATCCTCTGTCTGAAAACTAGACATGTTTAAGGGTTTGTTATAATTTGGGATGTCAAGGCTATTTGGTGAATCGATAACTGTGATAATGCAAACATTTTTTGTCAATTATTGTCACTTGCATTAAGAAATTTTAAGAGAAATTTCAATTAAATTCACTCAAAGTTGTTTTTACGTTTAAATTCACATCAACAATACAATTCCAAAAGTTTGATATCATAAAGATGGTCAAATACTGAAGGAATTCCAATCTATGAGACACCGAGAGTTAGATATTAAGGATTAGGGATTAAGGATTTCACTGTTGGTTGTTATGGTGTCAATATTGTAAATAATTGTTAAATTGTGACACTAAAATTCAATATTGTGACATCCCTAGTTCTAAATAAAGAGGAACTTGGATCTCACTTAGACTTGACTAACCTTAGATATAGTATAGAAGATATTCCATTGTGTTTCAAATGTGCCCTCAATCTTCATTTGAAAAAAATGAATTGCAAGTCTAATCACTGCTGCAAATAAATTTTTTTCTTGTAAGATATTTTTTCAATATCTGTAATTGAAAAAAAAAATATCTTGAAAAACATGCTTATACATTCTTACTGTGAGCGGTGTCGTCTTTCCACAGATCTAACCTGTAAGTGGTCTAGTGGCGTCACCTGCTTCTCTCCATGGAGATAGATATGTTTTTGTTGGTGGTTTTCAGATTCTAGAATGTGATGATGTCATAATCTCAGATGGGGGCAAGAGCCAGTTTTTCCTATTGATAACATTGTACTTTGCATGAAAATATACAAAACGTAAATTCACAAATGTTGAACCTTGATCATTTCTATTATTGACTAGACCTAATAACTCACTGTATTACAACACTTCTTCTAGGTAATTAGAGGTGTGGTTGAGGTGAGCTGTGGTCCGCTCGAAAGGAGCAGGAGGAGGTTGAGGCGTGGTCCTGTTAATCATCAACTCCATTTCAAGTTAAGTTAAAATATATTCTCTTATCTGCAGGTATACGTTCTTTATTGTGCTGTACCCGATGGGAGTGACTGGGGAGCTTTTGACCATCTACGCCGCACTGCCATATGTACAGAAAACAGGCCTATACTCCGTCACGCTGCCAAACAAATACAACTTCTCCTTCGACTACTACACCTTCCTCATCCTCGTCATGCTCTCCTACATCCCACGTGAGTTTCGGCAAATACTATTCAAATTCATCTACATTTATACGATTCTTTAGGTTATCAGAAGTTATACAGTATATAATTCATCAACTGTTTCCACATAGTTCTCATTTAAAGGGCCCATATTGTGCTGTTTTCAGATCTATGTTATAATGTTGTTTCCTCATCAAAACCTGGAGTTGTGTTTTGTTTCCTTCACACATGTTTAACACACAAACCCTGCAGAGTTCTTCTCTCAAACGGAAAACGCTCTGGTCCACCTTGTGATGTCATGTGGTAATACAGGAAGTGTTCCACTTTTAAACTCAGCCCTGGAATTGCCAATCTTTACTGAGCAAAAGGTAAAAGTAGCATTTTGAGCTTTGGGGATGTAGACAGACTAATTATAAAATATTACTCAAACATGTGTGAATGAAACAAAACACAACCCCAGGTATGTTTTCGATGAGACAACAGCATTATAAAGCTCACAAGAGTCAATTTTGCGTAATATGTGGGGGACCTTTAACCTCACTTCTAATTGGATAAAATGTTTATCCCTGGCAGCTGCTTCCTTATGGTTTTCATCCAACAACATCCAACAAAATGCCTTTTTCATTCAGTCTGCTTTTACAATGTACTGTATGGAGTAGGGCTTTGTCTCTAAACCATGAAATAAAAGTCAGATGATTTTTTTAATTAGGAAAAAGTCAATTTTCAGTTGTGTCCCTAACATTTCATATTGTCATACATTTAATATGAAATGTGAAAGGGTTATACTGTTGATGCCTTGAAAAAGAAATTCCCCGGTTAAATAAATGTGATGTGAAATAAAATGGCCCTATGTCAGCAAAAAAATGCCAATATGTAGCCTAACATACTTCCGATTCAAACGTGTGGATATCGTTCAATCACACCTGAACATGTAAAGGCGTGATTGAAAATAATGATCTTCTCTCACATACTGATGTAAATGCCATGCTGTATTTTTTCTCACTCACACCTGGGAAGTGTTAAACCTATCTAAAGCTGCAGATGTACGTGTAATTATCAACTTTAATTGGAATCATATTCACGCTCTCTCCTCTGTACCATATATTGACTCTCCCTCCTCTGTACCATATATTGGTATTTTTCAGTGATGTGTCTGGCGGAATGTTCATCAGTTACCATGGGGACACAACACACACATTAGCAAACGCAGCCCAAAAACTTTTTAGATTGTTTGAAAACTCAAGAAAAAATGCAAAAACAACACACTTTCAGCAGCCTGTGATTAATTCAAGCGTTCATGGTTTGGTTTAGGTGTTTGGTTTTCAACAAAAAGAGTCAGAGTCACTAACTGAGAAACTGCTGGATAATGCTAGCTAGCTTGTGATTCTAAAGTTATTTGAGATGGACATTGTTTAACAATAAAAACCACCTGACTTGTTGTAGTTCCAACTGAGGTCTTTATGGTCAGATTGTGTTGAAATAAAGCTCAGCTTAAAGTCTAACAAAGCCTCAGACAGAGTAGAGCCAACAGTTAGCGTCACACCCCCGGGGAATGTTGTTGACATCAGCTGCAAAGTAACAATTCACTCTCTCTCTCCTCTGCACCATATAGTCACTGTCCCTCCTCTGTACCATATATTCACTCTCCCTCCTCTGTACCATATATTCACTCTCCTTCCTCTGTGCTAGCTTTTATGGTAGGGTGCCCGCCACCTTCTTGTTTCATGGAGATGTTGGTTCTTCGCCTGGTATGTTCCACAGTCTGGCAATAAGTATGTCTATCTAGCATTTATTCAATTACATGGGATTGCTAAAACAAAATGCCTTGAAAAACATGGATTCTTACTGTTAGCATTGTCACCTCTACACAGATTTGAACTGTAAATTTGTATGGCCACCTGTTTGTCTTTCTACATTATTATAGATATGTTTAATGCCTTACTGTGGAACATACCAGGCAAAACAATAACATCCCCAAAGAGACAAGCTGGCAGCAGACCCTCCATCAAAAAAGTTACATAGTACATCTATAAACGTAATTTTTATTCATAAAATTGACTGAATTGATTGATTAATCTATAATAACATATTTTGCAAATATACAAAAAATACTACTACTATAATTCCATAATATTGTTTTGATGTTTGTCACTGTAAATTAAACTGTGAACTTTATAAAAACTTTATAAAATTTATAAAAGATTTCTCAAATTAATTATTATATTATTTTATTTCCCAGTGTTTCCTCAGCTGTATTTCCACATGATCCGACAGAGGAAGAAGGTTTTGGGGCACATCGAGGACTACAGCAAAGTGGAGTGAGCCAAAACAAAACATCAAATTCCAAAAAGAAGTCAACCAAAAAATATTAAGCATTTATGACACTACAAACAAGCTTATTGAAAACCCCACGAGCCCAAGCAAAACTGCCAGAACTGAAGGGAAAAGTAATTTATTCAAGTTATCAACCGGGTGCTCACCAAATCTTCATTTTTATAGTTTTATTTATGAACAAATTGCAGAAGCTGGTGGTTAGTAGCAGTATATTGTAGGCAAAGAGCATTTTATACAACAGAGTACACACAGCATAAAACTGATACCTGTACAAGAATTGAATCAACTTGAATGCAAAGTAGTTATCTGGATTTTATTCGTTTTAAAGGTGCTCTATGTATCTTTTCTGTTGTGTAGTCCGCCAGCTGCTTGTTTCCATTGAGTTGTTAATGCTTTGATTTATTTACCTTGCTTTTATTTCAGTACAGATGTTACTGCATTCTCCACAAATCTTACCTGTAACTTGGTCTTGTCTCCAAGGAGATGGAGAAGTTTAATGCAACAATGGATAGCACTTAACATCTCCATGAAGACAAGCAGGTTGGCAGACTCTCCACCAGAAAAGTTACATAGGGCATCTTTACCTTGTTTAGATTTATTTTGTTACAAGGTCAAGTGTAAAGTGACTTTTTTCCAACTAGAAAAATGATCTGTCCATTGAGAATTTGTTATTGGCAATTTTCTTATCAATTGACAGATATTTTTTTCCTAAAATCAGAGAAAAGACAAAAAAAAAGTTTGCCCTAAGAAGTCAACCTACTAACTAAATACATCAAAACTAGCCCAATTAAATTACTGTAATCCAGATTATTAATTAATTTGTATTCAAGGCTTTTTACATTCATTTGAGTGCAGTGGTCTATAGTTGGATTATTTTAAAAAGGCTCAGGTCCAGATGACACCATAGACTTGAATCTAGATCTGTCGATGCACTGTTTAAGTTAGTCTTTTGTGTTGTCTCATTTTCGTTTAAAAACATTCCTAATTTAGCTCAATAAACCTGTTTTGTAACATACTTGCATGGCTTCAATCCATTGTTTATTATTTAGTTGCTTTTCTCATTGTGTTTCTGTGCTTTTATTTTGAAAGGTGCTCTGTGAGAAATTTAGTTGTTGGATGTAACAGCCTAGAGTCACATTACACCTTTGTTAGACATATTTAACTAAATTGACTCAAAAGTGTTAATAAATTAATTACATTTGTTCAACTTTATAATTAAAGCGTACTTAAATTACACTTAAGTTGTTTTAGTAGTATTCTATACTCTTTGAAAAACAATTTTGTCAACTTTACTCACCTCTGCAAAAACAGATTTGTAGCATTACAATAGATGTTCATTTCAGTACCTACAACAGCCTGAAGAGGACAAACTTTGCAGCAGAAATACAGAGCATAAATACTACAAATGTATCAGTCTATCTATTAGCCTTTCAATTTTAATTTAGTTCAATGTCACTACAACGTTCTGATCTACACATTTTGCATTATGAACTTAAATTATTCACATCATTCCCGAAGTTGCCATGAGCGCCACCATTGTCATTGGGGTTGTATTATTTTGCATGGGGCTGCAGATCTTGACAGCAAATATGTTCTATACAGACTACAAAGCAAAATATTGAATATTTTACACAAATGAACCGTATCAAAACTTGGCAAAACTTTTCCCAAATTCTCCACTGAAATGAATGGGATTCCTGCAACTGTTGATCTAGGACTACATATATTAGTAACTCATTTCGCCACAAATATAGCTTATACCTAATACCTAATTTAATGTAATTTTATAGGACAAATCTCTACAGTACATCATAAACAATATATACAGAAAAGGCTATTGAAATTAATCCTATTTTACCACTAGAGGTCACCAAAGGGCTAAACACTGCACCTTTATATCATGATTCATTTTGTTTCATATCAGTGGGTTTTGGTGTGTCAATGGTTTTAATGAAATTGATGTAGCTTTTGATGGAAAGTGAATGTAGCGTATTTAAGCTAATTTATCTATTATTTTATTGTTTACATGTCAGTCTTAACAGGCCTGCATGTTCATTTTTGACTAACTTAAACACAATTACTGTATAAACGGGTAGGGAAAAGATTAATTATATTTAAAAAAGCAAAAAACTTCAAACAGCACAATATACAGTAGCAGTAGGTGTATTTAAATACTTTAAAATCAACATGCACAGGACATTGTGGTTTGAGTTGTAAGTTTGGAAAATCGTTTTTCTATTTAAATTGTATATCAATTCATGTATGTTTTTGGTTATTCAATTTTTAATAATATATTTATGCTGCCAGTTTTAACTGTAATTAACACAGTGGACACTAGAGGGAGACATTCTGCTAATTCGGCGTTGGTTTTCGTTGCTGTTGTTTTGCTTCGTTCCTAACTCTTATTGTTTCATATCCATATTCGACTTTTTAAAAAAATTTTAAAGGTGCACTGTGTAACTTTTCTAGTGGATGGTGTACGACATGCTTGTCTCTATGGATATGTCGTTGCTTTTCCTTAAATGTCCCACAACATGACATTAAGCACATCTATCTTGCATTTATTTGATTTATTTTATAAATTGCTCAAATACTATATAATTATAATGGGGTCACCTGCTTGTTTCCATGGATATAGATACGTTTAATGTCTTGCTCAATGAATACTCTAGGGCAAGGCAAAGCACTGACATTATGGCGAGAAGTAGGTGACTCATCCTCCACCAGAAAAATTACGTGGTGCACCTTTAATTTAAAACATTGCTCATTTTTATAGGTTGAACAAAGGAACATCGCAAAACGTGATATACATTTGTAAACATATCTTACCTAGTATATGTTTTTATTTAAATATATTTACTTTACAAACACAATGCACAATGAAAGAGAACAGTTCTAAAATAATTCTGCCTTCATGTATGCAGATGAATATAATCTACAACACTTTTGTTAAGGTTTGTATGTTTATCACACATTCACTTGCCTATTTTCATAATATAATTTCTGGTACCAGTTTCTAATAACTACATCTTCATTAGCATTAATAATGCATGAACAATGGCTTAATTCATAATTAAGTCTTAAAAGTAGTTTATTAAGAATTATGCAGGCTAACTTAAAGGCACTGTACCTGATTTTTACTGTCTTAAAAATGTGAAAATCAGAACTAGTTCATTTTAAATTTGCAGTGGTCCAAAGTTATTCCTCACTTACCTTATGCATTCCGAGCATCCTAATTGTTCACCTTTATTACATTTATAAGCACTTTTCACAATTCCCAGAGACCAAAGCAGAGTTTTGCCAAGACGGTAATGCTAACAACAACTAGTATGCTAACGCACACTTCCTTATTATCAGACAATAGAACGCTTTATAATTAGCTCCTGACCTCCAGATCTGCTTATACTATATATATATGTACTGGGGCAACACAGATTTGCTCACATACATAGGAAAAAAATTGGGTACAGGTCCTTTAATTAAGTGTTTGTTCATGCTTTATTAAGGCTAATTAAAGTGCAGTTATTATTAAGTGTTAGCTAATCTCTTTGTGTACGTTGTGGCTGTGTAATGCTGTAGCTATCATTCTCAACTGTCTTTTGTAGCAACTTGAAACGGCTAAGATTTGTGGAGAAGATTTGTGATCTTTTCTTATTTCCCTTTAACTTTTCAAAGGTCAAGCATGAGTTTTAGGGTGATGTTTTGGTCATTTGGGGGGTTTAAAGGGCAGTACATGTAAAACAGCATGGACACAGTGGAGACACCTGGACTGGAATGACTTCAACTTATTCACAATGAGAAAAGCATGGCATATGTTACTTCAAAACATGTGAATTAATAAAGGTTTTGATACAAGTGTTTTGCATGGGGCCAGTGGACTTTGGTATGGACAATGAATCTATATTTACAATAAACATCAATTATGGAGAGTCTGAATTTCTTTTTATCTAACTTCCTCCTCTGCGTCACAATCCCTCCTCTGTACCATACATTCATTATATCTCCTCTGTACCATATATTCACTCTCCCTCCTCTAAATAGCCTAAATAGCCACAAAATAGACTAACTTTCTTTTATCTAAATTGTATTGCTGTGACTCATATTATTTTGCTTTGCGTAGGCTATAACAGAGCCTCTCCATTCTGCAGTATGCATTCACAGCTTAAACCCAAACACTGGCACATTAGCTGCTTACAGTTAGACGGTATTTCTAATGGATGCAGTGATATGCATTTTCAAGGTCAAAATGCTATAATTATAATGGAAAGTGGCATTGGTTTGAAAGTTCAACACATGCATTATGTAACAGCACGATTACTAATGCTATTTGATATAGTAGAGATATATAAATTAACATCTCAACAGTAGCTCAGTTGGTGGAGTGTTTGTCTACTGATCCAAAGGTTGGCAGTTTGAATCCCGCTCTTGACATAAACATCATTGGATGAGCGGTCACATCCACTGACCCACAGGTTGGCGGTACAATTCCAGCTCCCACAGATGACTGCTGTTGATGTGTCTTTGGGCAAGACACTTAACCCACCTCGCCCCCAGTGTCTGCATACAGTGGTGTATGAATGTGTGTGTGAATGAGTGAGTGGTTTGCGGTTTGAGTGCCCTGAAGGTGGAAAATCGCTATATAAAATTGTAACCAATTATCAATTACTAATTACTGACAAGAGAAGAATATATGTCTAGCAGAACTGAAGCCAAAAACTAGGCTAACATTTCATACTCATTTTCAGCATTAAGAAAAATTATTGGTACAGGTTTTAATTTCTGTTTCATCATAATTAACACTTTTTTAGATTATCATCTCTTCAAAATATTAGTAGATGCTAATACTACCATGATGTCTTAAGAGTTCAAAGGTCAAAATTTGTTTTTGTTTTAATCCACCTATACATTTTTCTAATGAATATCTAGTTTCAGTACTAGTTTTAGTATCAAGTAGTCATTGAGTATCAAGTAGTATGTTGATATTGATTGATACTGATATTGATCTTGTTTCCCCCATCAACCTAAAACAATGCTCCATTTCACAGGTTACTTGTGTGTTATTAATGCAGTGGTAACAAACAGAGAACAAGTTTCCTTTAACATTGCCAACAAATTCCAGTTGGTGAAGTAAATGTAAATAATGTAACCATAGTTTATTTATCCTGCTCTGTTGGAGTGCAGCCTCTTCCATCCAAATCAGATCCAAGTTGCATTCACATTCTAGGATTTGAGTATGTTATATATTTCTGATGGAGGGCAAGGGGCTATATAACTCCATCAGAGTCGTTTAAAGAAATATCCAAACTTATCATCCACAAATGTTGAATCTAATCATTATCATTAGCAGTGTTGGGAAGTAACTGAATACATGTACTGAGAATACATATTCCGAATACTACAGTTACTTTTTCATTTGGTGGTATTCAGAATACAGTTACTTTTCTAAAATCAAAGGAATGCATGCCGGTACTTGAACACACAATTTAGGCTTCAAACTGTGCAAAATTAATGACAAAAATATAAAACACCACTCTTGTGGTGAGAGCATGTGTAATTTTTCTTCTTTAGTCAGTGATAGGAAACACAGAACAAACAGTGAAACAAACATAAGGCTGTTTTTAATCCTATTTTGCGGTTTTACACTATAATTTAAATGCAGCTCAATGTAAAAGTATTTCAAGTATTCAGAATACATAGTAAAAGCCAAAGTTGAAACTGTGTCAACTGGACAAGAAGTTGTAGGAGTGAAGACATTTCTCTGTTCATCCAAGCTGCTTCTTCAGTTCTTGCTGGTAGACACTGCCTTATCTACCTGAAGGAAGGAGCTCACTACACTGAAACTGTAAACAGCTATTGTTTCCAGTTTCAGCCTTAATGAGCCTCCATTCAACCTTAATGGCCCTGGCTGGTCCTATTGTTTTCTGTCACCTTTGTTCCTTTGTTTGCTCGGTCTGAGGATGGGGTTGTATATAGGTGACAGGTAATGTCTGAGACCCCCATTCCTGTTCAAGGAAGAGTTTTCTTTCCTAAAAAAAATTGTTTCTTTAACTCCCCCCTCAAACCATTCTCTCTCTGGCTAGGATCTGTACTTCACTATCTTCAAAAGAGTGGTTAGTGTCTTTGAGATGGAGATGTACGGTGGACTGGGGTCCAGAGGAGCTCTCGCAACGGTGTTGTTATGGAGTGGCTGTTTAGTTTCTCCAATGTAACGCTCACTGCACTCTTCACTGCACTGAATGGAGTAGACCACATTACTTTGTTTGTGGCTCAGGGTTTTGTCCTGAAAGTGTTTATAGGTTTGAAATAGACTGGAATCTCAAACTGTCTGAAAATTCTCTGAAGTTTTTCAGACACACCCGCTGTGTAAGAAATAGTTACACCTCTCCTTCTAGCTTCAGATTCCCTGTTGTCCTGTTTTTTAG
>JACM01063591.1:0-17287 GCA_000787095.1 Periophthalmodon schlosseri | reverse complement strand
CAAGTTAACAGCTACCTTTTACCTCTAATTCACTAGACCGGCAATTCTAGGGCTGAAATCATCCAAATGATTCTAGTGAAGGTGTATGGAGTTGAAAAACAGAGTGGAGCACTTCCTGTATTACCACATGACATCACAAGGTAGAACAGAGTGCTTTCAGTTTGAGAGAAGAATATCCTAAACCAGGGGTCGGCAACTTTTAACACCCAAAGAGCCATTTGGACCTGGTTTTAACAGAAAAAAAAAAAAAAAACACTGGGAGCCACAAACACTTTTTGACATCTAAAATGAAGTTAACACTGTATATATTGGGGGTTTTTTTACCTTTACGCTTTGTATAAACAACTATAGTGTGTTGCTTATGAAAACCAAGTGCTACAGAGACTTCTGTTCTTGAACCTCTGCACACAGCGTTTGCAACTCGGGGCTGTAGAAGTCACTTTCATCTTTACGCAGGACTGTAAGCTGTCGTCTGTGAGGCGTGAGCGGTGTTTGTTTTGAACATAGTTTATGGTGTAGAATAGCTGCTCACATACGTATGAGCATCCGAAGATCAACAGGACTCCAGAGGCATATTTCTCGATAAATGCACGGCTTTTTGGTGGCATTTTGGCGGGATTCTGTGAGTGTGACGTTTATTTTGAATGACGAAAAATAATAAAATATAATTTTATTTTAATATTTCAAGATCACAAATAAAATACACTTCAATTAAATACTTATAATTTATTTTCCCAAGCCACGCAGAGCCGCAGTATAAGGATGAAAGAGCCACATGCGGCTCCGGAGCCGCGGGTTGCCGACTCCTGCCCTAAACCCTAAGCCTGAATCTTTTGCCAGAATTTTCATCAAAAACAAGATGGTGGTGAGACTGGCAGTGCTGTACTATTTGGAGATGGTTATATGTAAGAGATGACTTTAAGGTCAGATTTCCTGGTTTGGACAAGAACAATTTTTAATCTCCATTACTTCCTAACTCTTAGAAATGTTGACATTTGGCATTGTCACACCAAAAGGCAGTCGTATTCTGCAATCTAAATGGCTCAATGTCCTCTATTGTTGTTTCTGTATTTTAGTGCATGGTGGACTACACAATGCCATGCTTGTACATCCCTGACACTGGATCGTACCCATAGCGTGACTATAAATTTGAAAGTTTGTGCAAAAATAGACTATAGACATTTGTAGCACCATCCGCAGTTACATGGTGTATTGTTAGATTCCCCAGCAGCTCGACAGCGGAGTGCAGATTCTGTGATTGTTGTACTATTGCACAAATAAAAGCCAGTGTGTGTCTGACAGTACCCAAGCCACGCTGCTGCTTTATTCAGAATCCTGGGATCATGTGAAAGCTTGTCATTAAATTGTGTCGTTACTACGACAACTGTATCTTCTCGGTGTTCCAGCATTCAGTATCTATGCCTTTCTTTGGCATATTTGACGCTGATATCTTTGTGATTCATATGACAGCATTTTGAAACCACTAAACCTTAGTGTAGAATGTGCATTTTCGAAACAGCCAAGAAAGTATTAAATTTTATGCGTGGACGTGTACGCACTCATTCTAGATCAGCGAGGAAACAAATGATGCCCCCTCACCTGCGAGCGAGCTTGTCTTCTTTCAGTGTTTTGCTAGTTAAAAGGGAAACAAAGCTTTGTTGTGCTTATTTGCATTGCAGAGAGCAAATAACTTCCCAACTTCAACTTTCAACTGTCATGTCAAAAAATCAAATGATCAAAGTAACTGAGTTATCGCTGACATATTATAGTTACAAAGTTTTAAATGACTAGATTAGGGTGACCACACGTCCTTATTTACCCGGGACGGTCCCAGTTTTGAGCCCTGTGTCCCCTGTCCCAGCAGATTTATCCCAAAACATTGATTTGTCTTCGTTTTATACAGGAAATGTCCCAGGTGTCCCTATTTTTGACCAATTTGATCCCCGCCAACAGTAAAGAGGGGAATATATTGTCATTTGTTTCACTAAAATGCAAAAAAATGCACCGACAGAAGTCCTCCAGATTATATACTGACCCTCGAGAATGGACAATGTTACACGCTCATTTCACAGTTTTATTTATACCAACCATCCCAACCATCCAAACCCAGGTGTGCCCCAATTTTGAATTCTGAAAATCTGGTCACTCTATACTAAATGCTCCTGAATGTGTCTCAAACCCACCTGCTCTAGATACTACGGTACTCATTTGAGCAGGTATCGATACTGAAATAATACTGTTTAGCTGTGTCCCGATTTATAACAGAATTAATATTAGACCACAAGTTAATATTAAAGAAACTACAATTTCTTTGTGTGGAAAATGACATTATTTTAAAGATGTCTGTGTAATCCCTCTGTTGTCCAGGTATGATCCATAGTGAAAGAAAAATTGAATTCTGTCAACTGGACAAAAAGTTGTTTGAGTGAAGACGTTTTGCTGCTCATCCAAGCTGCTTCTTCAGTTGTGGTCAGATCACTGCTGGACACTGCCTTATATCTGTCTGAAGGGAGGAGCTAACTACACTGAAACTAACACACACACAGTTTCTGTTTGTTGGCTAGGTCTATTGAACTACACTATTTTGAACAAAAAAGAGCTGTATGCTTTCAAAATTGGTAACAAGCCCTTTCATTAGTACTAAAATGAAACGTAAACATACCTGCATCAGAAATGGAAAAACATGATTGCCAAACACAACAAACCTGTAATCTAAAGTTAAAGAGAAAATGGACATTGTGTATTGAGAATGAAAGGATCAGGTGCTGTTTGGAGACTGGCGGGTGAAAACTTGTATTTCAAATAGACTGCCTGCCAAAGATGAAAATAATAACAGACCAAGGACTCCAAGGCACTCTGACAGTTTGGAGTTAAAAAAGCCTTTACTGAAACATGGCTTATTTAATTAAAATGCACACCACCGCTTTTCAGCTTTGCCACGCTCCTAATAATTATTTACACAAATCAACAAATATAATTAACGAAAAACAAAGGAATAATCATTTGTATAGCAGCAAAAATCGTAGCCTACCTAACGGTGTACAATTTCACTTTTTTCTTTGTTGTATCAGAAACAACTGATTAATGCCATGCAGTTGTAAAGTGAGCACACACAAAGCAGAAAGCCTAACTCTAACCCTAACCTACCTCCTGCTCCTCCCTCTGTTTTAAGGTCATATATTATGCAAAATTGACTCTTGTGAGATTTAAGTCATGTTATAATGTTGTTACCTCATCAAAAACGTATCTGGAGTTGTGTTTTGTTCATTCACACACACAAAGCAGAAAGCCTAACTCTAACCCTAACCTACCTCCTGCTCCTCCCTCTGTTTTAAGGTCATATATTATGCAAAATTGACTCTTGTGAGATTTAAGTCATGTTATAATGTTGTTACCTCATCAAAAACGTATCTGGAGTTGTGTTTTGTTTCATTCACACATGTTTAAGTAACCGTTTATTATTAGTCTGTGTACATCTCCAAAGCCCAAAATGCTCTGCTCCCCCTTGTGATGTCATGAACTATCTTTTACATTTAGTTCAGTAGAGATTGTCAATTCCAGGGCTGAAATCATCCACATGATTCTAGTGAAGGTGTATGGAGTTTTAAAAACACAATAGAGCACTTCTTGTATTATCATATGACATCACAAGGTGGAACAGAGTGTTTTCAGTTTGAGAGAAGAACCGTCTAAATATGCAGGGTTTGTGTGTTAAATGTGTGAATGAAACAAAACAAAACTCCAGGTATGTTTGTGATGAGGAAACATTATATAACATAGATCAGAAAATAGTGTAATATGGGCCCTAAATAATAATAAAGGCTTTTTAACTCGAAACCTACTTTGGAGTCCTTGGTCTGCTAATTGTTCCATTTTTCGTAGGCAGTAACCTCTAATTGAAAATGTACAACGTGCTTTGGCAGGTTGGTGCAATATATCAAGTGATGATAATTCAATAATAATACAATAGGCACGCATGAAATTGCAGAGTGATTTTTCCTCCTCTGTCCTGGTTCATGTGAGAAATCCAAGGGAGTGTTCAGTTCACAGATGAGATGGAGCTTAATACCAGCAGAGCGTTATGTAAGTGAGGAACACAATGTCCACACAACAGTCTTGTATAATTCAGCACACTGGTAGAATATAAAAGCATGGCTCCAATCCCCTTTAGGTCTAATTAAAAGACGATCAGGCTTTTTACAATGGGCACTCCAGAGGATACAGTGTAATCACATATTAATAGAATGATTACTAAAGAAAAAATAAAGCTTCTTGCTCTCTCTCAGATAAGAAATCCAGAATTATCCCATACACACAAGTAACACTGTTCTGCCGCCAAGCATTGACGATCTTGAGCTTAAAGAACTTAAAGAACCTAAATCTAGGGCTGTTAAAAAGGATGAAAGGCATTTAAAAAGAAACTGCAAATTGCTTATTAAAGATGGTCACATTTTTATAAAGTGCTTTTCCACCTTCAAGGCTCTCAAAGCGCTTTATATCAAGGGACCATTCACCCACTCACAGATGGGTTAAGTGTCTTTCCCAAAGACATAACGACAGCATTCATCTGTGGGAGTAGGAATCGCACCGCTAACCTATGGACGAGCACTCTACCAGCTGAGCTACTGTCATCCCATTATGTAACTTTTCTGGTAAAGGATACACCCACTGCTTGTGTTATTAACCTGCCTGAAATGGTTCATAATACCAAATACTTTGAAAAACGTGCATTCTTACCGTAAGTGTGGTCACCTCTCCACAGATCTCACCTGTAACTTTGCCTAGTGGGGGTCACCTGCTTGCCTCCATTAAAAATTGACGGGTTTAATGCCATACTGTGGAACATTCCCGGCAGAGGAACATTACATAGTGCACCTTACAGAAACGTAGCATTGGCCTAAGTACAAAAACAAATGAATTATATGCAGTGTTTAGTTACATAAAAATCCCGCTGATCTCGTACAAAACAAAAACTATTGACATTTTACTACCTATTGTGTGTTTGACAAGACAAGACAGCTCATCGTCCACATAAAGAGGCCAGTAGCTCCCTTAAGCCCTACTCTGTCTGCACGTATTTCTATTCAAACTATTTTCAGTACAAGTTTGCAGTCCTTCAGTATGTGCTTAAAAACCTGTTGACTCAATGATACAGCCTGTAATGATGGTCTTATTAAGACTGGAGACAGAAAAGTGAAGAAAACTACTTCATTCTGAAAAATAAGTCAAGTTTTCAAGTAGCTATACCTGTCTACTGTGTTAGTATCTGCAATAAACACTAGAATGGGAAGTTGTTGTTTGCCATATGGTGAGAAGGTAATATACTCAGCTGGGTGCTTAAGTAATCAACATTTTTGT
This sequence comes from Periophthalmodon schlosseri, assembly GCA_000787095.1. Classification (NCBI taxonomy): domain Eukaryota; kingdom Metazoa; phylum Chordata; class Actinopteri; order Gobiiformes; family Gobiidae; genus Periophthalmodon; species Periophthalmodon schlosseri. The sequence goes on along the minus strand of JACM01063591.1, from coordinate 11,929 downwards.
CCATATAATGGTTCATTTGTTTTATTTGAGTTTCATTACTGCGTCTTGTTTCAGTGGTTGTTATTTGGGGTTTTATCCAGTCATATGGTATCCTGCATCTCTCAGATTTACCAGCAATATTTTTTTTCATTTCCGATGTCAAAATCCTGTTGTTTTGCACTAATAAAATACATCTTCCAGTAGAGTCGGTGTGTGGGTGGTAAGTGAGTGATTTACTACTTTGCTTTTTTGGGTGTCCCTATTCACACCAAAAACATTCATTTTGTCTTTTTCTTTTTAAAGACAATAAACAAGGTAATTACATTTCCGGATTTATTTTGCCAAGTTTTTCTGCACCTGTTTGAAACTTTGAAACCAACTGAACAATGGAACACTTTGACTAAAAGTACTGTAAATAGTTATAGATACAGCTGAAGTAGGGATTGGTCAGTTAACAAAAACATTACTAATTGTGATAAAGACAATAATAGTTAGTGGCACGTTTTTTTATACCATTGTGAAAATTGCCAACAAAGATCATAGTTATGTCATAGTTATATCACCGGATTATGACGCTATCTGTAATGTATTGCTGTTGTTCTATAATGGTTATTTAAACCCAAGTATTAAGTATTATGCAAAATCGACTTTTTGGAGCTTTCTACCATGTTAAAACATTCTTTCATCAAAAACATGCCTGGAGAGGTTTTACATGTCCTCCATGCATGTTTGAGCGACCTAGCGATTCAAACTCTCCTTACGGTTCGCAGTACGAGCCTGTCCAAGGCTCAGCCCACATGCCTACGCCACCCATGCTCCCACATGACAATTTTTCATAAATACAAAAGCAGTATACAAAACAATACACTACAAATTCGCAAACCTGATGAGATGCAGTAGTTGGTTTTTGGGGGGGGGTTTGTGATGTCACTCTGAAGGGGGAGTGACCTAGAGCAGGGAGCAAGTGGAGCAGAGACTCAGTTAGGCCTGTCACATTAAATACTATAATACTATATCAAAATGTGCTATCGTGACAGGTCTAGACTCATGATTCAGCATTTTAATACATTGTTTTTGATGAGTTTAGCATTTTCAAAACAATAAAGGGTAACATGCCGATCTAAATATGTTATGCGTTAACAATTAGTACCCCACAGAAGTGTAATGCCCCCTCTTTAATGTCTTCATAACTCACTTTTAAACTGTCAGAAATGTAAATAATTATAATAATATTAACCTTTTTGGCCATGATAATTTTGATACAAAATTTCAATATTGTCACATGTGTTAGTGTCTCTAATCGTGCGTTATATCCACACTCATGCTTGAATAATAATCATTTCTTCACTATTGCAAAGAGGGATTTTGAACTGAGGTTCTCATAAGCTTGTATTGACCTTACATTGAATAATAAGAGCAGGTTGACAGCAGTGCGTTTAGCATTGATCTGATGTAAACACTGCTTCAGGGCATTATGTTTCAGACTGAAAGGAACGGGCAGCCATCTCGCTGAACTCCTTATGTATAAGCTATAATTGAGGTTCGGTTTCACCAAACAGAACCTCTCTTATTCTGACAAGAGACGTCAAAATTATACGCTCTAACAAGGATGACTGGATATGCTGCCATTCGTCTTACTCACTTGTATCTGTATGATAAACATGAATATTTAACGGCGTATAGAGATTTTTGAAGGATATACAATTGAATGACTATGACAAGTTAGCCACTCTGCCTCTATTATAATATCACGTACAACTACACCATTCAGCCCTATACTGTAATGGATTCAGTGGATTCTAACATATTCACGCAGATAGTCAGACAAGTTGAGATCAGTTATTTAGAGTCAAGTCAGTCAAAGTCATACATGGGAGTTAGCAGTGGGCTCTTATCATACAGATGAATGCAGAGACATATAGACAGGGAAAGTATGAATGTTTTGTTTATGCTGTCAGCTAAGATTCAGTGTTAGCCGTTTACACAGGTACACAGCCTAGTGCATATTCTGGGGTTGCAAAGAGCCTAACTAGCCTAGCTTAAATTAATTCTTGCCCCAAGGCTTTGTAATGTTTATAATTTACTTAAAGGCGCACTAACTTTTTTGCTGGGGGTACACACTTGCTTGTCTATGGAGATGTTATTGCTTTGCTTATAGAATGTTCCACAGTATTGATCTAGCATTTAATTACAGGTGTTGTTATCGTTCAAAACATGCATTCTTACTTCTCCTCAAATTTGACCTCTAATTTGGCCACGTAACACCTCCTGCTTGGCTCCATAACGTCATACTGTGTAACATTCTTGGCAAAGCAATAACATCTCCATGGAGACAAGCAGGTGGCAGACCATTCACCAGAAAGTTATAAAGTGCACCTTTAAATATGACATGTTATTTTACAGTATGTGATTGCAAAGTATTGTCTCCTTGTATTTTTTATTTTTTTTTAAACTATAGATTTTTCTTTGCACAATTCTCTTTATGGATCCAGGCTATCTGCACTGACACATGGCTGATAAACTACTTCTGAAGAAATCTGGGTTTCCCTTAAACAACCAATTTTGTCCCCCTGCTTTTAACAGATCGTTATTCTCTCTTAAAAATCTTGTATCAGCATTTATGGGAAGCACTGCCACTTCCCATTATGGTTTGCCTTGACGCAAACTTTTGCTAGGCCTATCCTCAATTCTCTTACTAACTTGTTTTTGCTCTGCCTTTTATACCTCTAACCCGATCTACAGCTCCATTGACGCTTTAGTATTTCATAATTAGCTTTGCGGTTGCCAGGCTTCAGAAGGGCTAATATAGAGCCCTTTTATATACCCTTAACTGTAGTCTATTAGAGTTGCCAATACGACAGATCATTTGTGAATGTCAAATTCATCTGTGGATATTATGTAGGCTTATTACACTAAGAGCTATGATGCCGAAGCTTCCTGGAAAGAAAATTACACATATTTCATAATTAATTTCCATGCATTATTTTTTGCCTTTCTTTAGAGCAGCCCACACATGCAGCTATAGCACTGTTGATATTCATACCATAGACTTGCACTAGATAACACGCCCTGCCCACATGGACCAAACGCAGACCGGCGTTTCTCGTAATTGGGAAGACCGAGGAAGTAGAGAGGATGCAACGTAATCAGTCTGAGAAGAATGAGACCTTAATTAGACTTTCTTCTCCAGTGCTATCTATAGAAGCTGTTCCTTGGAGCTCCTGCAAAGCTGTGAATCCTAATTAAAGCATTTGATGGGGGAGTGTGCGCTTACTATGCCCTAGCTCAGATAGACCACTTTCTTCATCTGTGTCATTGAACAGGATTGCCTCTTTGCGTGGGCTCCCAGCTGCGCCATTAGGTTGTCTCAATAGGTGCATGTGAGCGCAAGACAACCGGATAATCTAAAATAGTCTGTGATGCACTATAGAACTTTTATGGATCTTGGCAGGTACACCAATTGCTTGTTTTTTTGTTTTTTTTCTGCAGTGCTCCGCAGTACAGCGTTAAACTTATCTAACCCCATGGAGGCAAGCAGTCGATGCCACCAGGCCAAGTTGCAGGTCGGGTCCATGGAAAGGCGACCCCGCACGCGATAAAAATGCATGGTTTTCAGATAGATTCCCGGTAAAGCTATTGCATCTCCATGGAGACAAGCAGGTGGCGGACCCTCCGTAGAAAGGTGACACAGTGTACCTTTAAACTTTCCTCTTCTGGGTCGCCATTGGTCTGTGGGTGTGGGGATGCAACAAACTAGTAGTAAAAGGTAGTTAGTCCAATCAAACCACTTTACATGCTGCTGTTGTGTCCTTTGGCAACAGGTCTTATCTATTTTGTGACGACCTCTGGTTATCTGGCTGTCTTCTACACATGAAGGTTGCCTTGGCGAACCTGTGGCTTGGAGCGCTTATAAAAATGTGTTATGAACGTATTGATTCAGTTGCTGTGGCTTCATAATCAATACTTGAGAGCACAACATTACATATACCCCCTTACAATGTGATCTAAGTTTACTATGTGGGTTTTAATACAATTTACAACCAAGTACAAGTACAATCTAGGGATAATTCAAACCTAGTGTTTTCAAACCGAGTGCTCAGACGGAAAGAGCGTTGTGAACAGGATTACTGAAACAAGCGTAAATGAAGCTAAGTACAACTCGAGGTATGTTTCTGATGAGGCAACAATGATATAACAAGTACATTTTGCATAATGTGTGTCTTTTAAATCATGTTAGCGAAAATCACCCAAGCTCCTGCCAAGCTAGTGAGTGAATCCTAATTAGAAAGAATGATGAGCATGTGTACTTATCGTGCCCTGGTTAGACAAGTTTCTTCATTGGTATTACTACAGCGGCTTGGTCTCCGGCTGTTCCATCAGACACAAGAGCCCCAGTCTCGGGGGGTGGTCGGCAGCCTGGGAGGAGAGGCACGCTCGGGGTGGTCGCTGTGAAGAAGAGGGCCCCATATTAGCGAGGCTGTGTGCGTGTTACAAATGAATGTGATGGAGTGTTTGGGGCTGCGTTGTTGAGTACAGATCGGCGCTGGTTGGTTAAGCCCCTGTGGAGAGTGAACAGGTCAAAACAGCAAGACTCCGGCTTCATGGCAAGTGGCTGATTCTTCCATCACAATCCCTGGCATTTTGGCCCTGCTTACTCATCCTGCACTATGGGGGACTTCTATGTTCAATTCTCCACCGTCTGAGGCCAAAAAGGAGCCAGACATTCCTCAAGATACAGCTTGTTTTACCGGTTAGTCTTATCTGATGGTGTAATCATTTCAATTTCTCAAAGACAGATACAGTCTGAGTGAACGCCCACTCAGGGATGGTTCAGACTCCTCCACATAAAGGTAAACAAACCATTCATTTCAATGTAGAAGAGCTGCTCTACCACCTGAACGCAGACTTTTGGATAGAGATAGACCGATGTATCAGTTGGCCGATATATCAGGCCGATATTTGGCCTTTTTAGTGTATCGGCTATCGGCCTTAAATCTCCAACACAGGTCGATATTTTGTTTTGGTCAATTTGCTGCCTAGGAAATCAAAATCGGCCCAAAAATATCGGCAGAGCTTATCGGTCACTGGTTGCTCTGTATTCTAAACAGTATCGGCACTGGCCATGAAAAAACACATGTCGTTGTTCTCTACTTTAAGATATGGTGCTCTTATTTACAAAAAGTATGTTCCGCAATTAATGGTTACACAAGCGGTTCCATTGTACATGAGGCCTCTTTCTGCAGTATATTGACACAAATCTCTAAGAGAGAGAAGCAATATGAGTGTGGATGGGGAGAGAGGAACCACAACCTAATCTTCATTTCAGTCGTTTCCTCTCTTTAGTTTTTTCGTCTTTTTAGTTATCTATCCAACTTTTTTCCTTTTTTTCTTTCTGTGTAATCCCTCAGTTGTCCACATATGATCCATAGTAACAGAAAAATTCACTTCCATCAACTGGACAAAAAGACTGACCAGAACTGAACTAAAAAAAACTTGTTTCCCAGTTGACAGAGTTGAATTTTTCTTTAACTTTTTTCTTTCCCTTCCTCTTTTTATGTTAATTTCTTCCTGTTTTTAAATGTATTTTCTTGTTTAATTATTGACTTACTATTATTATTAATTTCACAGTTATCACTATTATTCTTTTGTGCTTCTCTGATGTACTTTTAGGTTTCATTATTTGATTATCTTTCTTTAAAGTTCTTAGCTGGAGGATGGGGATATTACGACACTGATACAAGCAGGGTCACCAGGGGGCAGCAGTCCAAGCAGGGACTCCCAGACTTCCCTCAGCCCAGACACTTCCTTCAGCTGCTCCGGTGAGACCCCAAGGTGTTCCCAAGCCAGCCGAGAGACAGTCCCTCCAGCGTGTCCTGGGTCTTCTCCGGGACCTCCTCCTGGTGGGACATGCTCCAATCCAGTCCCGGATAAGCAGAAGAAAATGGGTGGATGATACATGGATATATGGAAGGAGGGGAGGGAGTCAATTAAAGGAACTTTACTTACAGGAAGTGCCTGTTTCACATTGTAAATGTATTTCCCTAACTCAGACTGTTTATATATAAAAATGCTAATAAAAAGATTTGAAATATAGGGTATATATCGTGCCAGATGGCAACGCAAATACTTGGAGAAGAATAAAAGAGAAGACTAAGACAGAATAATAATACCGCATTGCTGTATTTTAACATCAATAGAACAATCTCTTTGCTTTTCTGGCTTAATGTTGAATGTCAACTGTCATCTGTTAAGACTCAATTGTGACTCAACTAAAATAAGCTGTGCTAAAAATACACAGAATCCATCGTCTGAAAAGAGGGAAAAAAGTAGTGTTTCCCATTTGAATGTGTACATTTTACCCACGGCCGACCATGCCCTCCACTATGATGTATCGCTGACTATATTCTTATAAACTCATGTATAGCAGACGCTTCAAATCAGTCGTGAAACGTAATGAAGTAAAAGTAGCAAAGTACTTTATTTAAGTATACTTTTAAGGATCTGTACTTTACCTAAGTAGATTTTAGACTTTTTACTTTTACTTCACTACATTTGAGACCAGCTATCTGTACTTTCTACTCCACTACATTTTTTAACTGGACTGAAAATAAAAAGGATTTTTTCTACATATTATTATCTGAGACCTGCTGAAAAAATAACAAAAATATACAAATTAAAAAAAAAAAAAACAGCGAGAAAAAAATATTAATTCAACTGTTTCTGTTTATCAAAGTCACTACAGTTGAAGCTTCATTAGATCTCAAAATTTGCACAAAATATTTTTACTTTGTACTCTTTTACTTTTAAACACATTTGACTTTATTAACTATCTTATGTTATTTGAGTTGTCAACTTTTAAAATGTCCATTTTATGCTGCAAGCCGGGTTATGGTTTGTTCTTTTATGTTGTGTTTTAATGAGTTAGTCGCCCTCAATCTTTTGCCCGTTCATTTTTGACCTACCAGTAAGACCCAAATGGACAGAACAGAAGCTCAAGAAGCATTTTATATTTAAATAGCTCAGTGCTCCCTGTGAATTCATTGAACAGACTTTTGCAGATCAAATTAGAATTTAAGGCGTATTGATTGGTCCTGCTACTTCAACAAAAATAAATTAACAATTAAAGGAACCACCATATAGGTCTCAATTAGCTGTGTGCAGACTTGGTAAATGCTTTTTATAGATCTGGCTGTACCACGCATTAATGTAGCCTGATGGGAAGAAGAGGAGGCACAGAGAGGGTCACACGAGCAAATGTTCTCACCTGCCTGAAGTCATTTAGACACAAATGTTACAAGCCATTATGCACAAGCCGTGGCTGTGACAATAATAATAATTACAGAGATGCCAGGAGCTTAGGAATCAGAAAGTCCATTTAGCAGATGAGCTTCGAAACAACCTTCACAATAACAGAAAAGTGCATGCTCCCTCTCTCCCGGCTCTCCTGTCGCCATTATTCTTTCCTGCTTTTTCATATCTTTCTCTTTACAAGAAATAAGTAAGTAAATAAACACATCCTAAACTTCTATAACTACACAAGCACTAAAAACTTTTTGCCAATCCAAATTATGCAGTACTCCAAGAACCTTCATTATGCTTCACTGACTGTTTTGAACATAAAAACCATATACCTTCACCACAGACTGAACATAATATTGCTCAAACGCCCTTCAGAATGCATTTAGGTGTTTTTTTTGGTGTTTTTTTGACAATAGCAGCCTTATTCATACAGACTAATTCATCTCTTCAGAGCATCAGCAGGGGATGGATGTCACCTGTTTGTCTTCATGAAGATCTAATGTCTTTGCCTGGAATGTAAACTTATCTATCTTGCATTATTTACCCAACTGCATTTTTATTTCTCAAAAGATGCATTCTTACCATGAGCGGTGAGAATGCATCTTTTGCACCGATCTCACCTGTAACTTGGCCTCTTCTGCTTGTCTCCATGGAGATGTACAGGTTTAATTCCATACACCTATAGAACATTCTTGGCAAAGCAATAACATATCGATGGACACAAGAAGATCTCAGAATATCCACCAGAAAAACATAGTGCGCCAATGCAAAACTATACAACTTGAAAGAGACTAATGCATAGCAAATGGACCTGCTTTTTCAAACCCTCCGCCCTCCCCGGCTTCCATGTTGACGTTTTCTGCCACATTAAAGGAACAACCAGAGATGGATGTAGCACCAAACAATGCTCCAACGCCTCATCTTTTCCTTCCCACTTCACAGCTGCACGCGGCCCTTACCATACGACTAGAAATATCCACTCCTTGTGTTTTATATGCACAAACTAACACCAACGCTCTCTCTCCCATTCGCTGGTGCCAGCCCTAGCTGCGCGTTGCTTCATCTCGCTTGTCTGATGTGGCTGTGGAAGGGGCGGCGCCATGCTAACTACCCCCTGCCAACAAGCATACACGGAAAGAGAAAAGAAAATGAAAGATTTAAAAGACTCAACAAAAAGAATTGAGGTTAGTGTCCTAGATAGCGATACCACACTGAAAAATAGTTAGGAAGGCTGGGTGAAATTTAGAGGAAAATCTTTTACCGATTTGCGCTCGGGTTGGAATTGCTGAGCTGATTGAATTAGTATTTATATCCCCATTAAATAGACTATTTCTTTGTGAATCAGGCTATAGGCTCTGACTGGATACGTTTACAACTTTTAAAGCACTTCTAATAACAGTAATATTGATTTTTGCAGTCAACAAACCAACTTGATTTTATTCTTCAGTCTACTTTATAAACAGGCCGGGATGCTAATGGCAGTTAGACACAAGGGCGAACACTATTTGTTTTAGTTGTGATGTGCTGGTAATTATGAGAATTGACTGCTGCAAAGTGTATGGATTTTGTGTTAAGAGTTGCAAACACTATATCGGCACAGCTTTACTTTGCTTTATTTTTTTTCTCGATGTCTTAAATGTAGTTTTGCATTTGTTGGTTTCTCTGTTCACAAAATGTTTCTCCAAAAGGTCACGCCTTCTGTGAACACAGTCTCTGCAGTAATTTACATTGATTTGCATTGCACTCGAAGCTTGTAGGATATAAAAAAGTAATTTGTATATGTAACAATTATTCGTGAAGTAAAACTCGACTGAAACAAAAAAGGTCAAGTGCTTGATCCTAAACAGCGTTGTAGTTTTTATGGTAAATTAATGTGAAATTTCTCATTTAATTTCCAGATTTTACATAACATATTTGTTCCCATTCTGTAGAATCACAAAGATAGAGCTTTATTTTTCCCTGGTGGGGAAACACTAGTGGAGTGAATGAGTAATGCACGAAATTGCAAAGCGACTTGTATTCATTCAATTACATATTTTTATTGCTCAAAAACATGCATTCTAAGAGTGAGGCCTCTCCAGAGAGATCTGACCTTTAACTTGGCCTGGTCACATCACTTGCTTGTTCGCATGGAGATATGTTAATTTAATGCCCGACTGTGGAACATTCAGTAATAATTTTATTGAGAGATGCAGATGTACTGAGAAAAGTTACATAGTGTGCCTTTTAAACAGGAATTCAGAATCAAATATGAGTATCATAAATGAAATAATACATGGACAGATTTTGTCATTTCAAAATGTTAGAAATTGTTGCCCGGAATCTTTCTGCATACACTATTTTGGATCCATTTCCTTGACAGTATTTCACACATTTTGATGTCAGCGGAAGTGCGGCTCCTCTCTAAAGCTGATGATTCTGTGCTTTGTGAAGACTTTGGGAGTGAGCCGATAAAGATCAACCGTAAAGTCCAACAAGACACACTCCTGCCCTTGTCTGGCATATGCTTTTTAAACAGGCAATACAGCAAAACGCACTGCCAACCTGTAAATCAAAATGCAATAGGGTCGTCTGTGAGCCCATAGAGAGGAGTGGGGAGGTTTCAGATGCAAAAGAGATGCTTGCGAGTTACATAAATTATAGCACTGGAAGGATAGACCGCATGTAGACGAATGATAAATGACTTTAGCGGTATACGGGACACGCTAGCCCCTTCATCTTCCACGGGCTGACCTTGGGGCTTATGGGCGGTAATAAAAGGCAGCCAAGCACTTCTGAAATTGGCCCGGGAAATTCGCCGTGATACTAGCTGCGTTTCGCTATACCACATTAGCATACGGTGGTTTTTCTATACCAGGCAGAAGGCACATAGAGATACAACGCCAAGGGGGACGGAGAGGAGATGATGATGAGGGTAATGATGAAGACGAGGAACAGTGCCAGCGGTCGATGCAGCAGTGTCACAGCGATGGGGGAAAGAAAACGCAAGAGTTATATGACACGGTAGGAGGGATGCAAAGGGAGATTTTTTATACAAGTGATGAATGATGCTAATAAACTCAGACAGCGGAGACATAAAATCATGCTTAATGGGAGTTCTAATGCAAGTTTTACAGTGTTTGTATCCATAACATAAAAAACTCTTTTCATGAATGTAAAGCCTTGATGACTTTATTCACTGTCTTTGATACGTAGAGACCACTACATTTATATTTTTGTCTTATATTTTATATAAGTCTGATTCCTCCATTCAGCCCAATGACCATGATTCATTCAATATAAATCCCAAGTACATTTTATAAGGTGGCAGTGAGTGACAGTGGTTAGAAAATTTGCAGAGGGCCCAGATTTGTAGCCCTGCTTCCGTCAGTCTGTGACTGAATAATGTGCCAAATTGTAATGTGATATCTGGGAAAAAGGTTATTTTGTTTTCAAATAAAAAAAGGGTCAGACTATATACATTTTAGCAGTTTACTTTTTTTTTACAACAAGCAAACATACGTCAGCATATTGGTAAAATACATTTTGGTGCAAAAAAGTGTCCCAGTAGCTTTAAATATTGGGTCAAAAATCACTTTGCTTTTTCATTTCTGTATGTCATATTATATTGGAAGCATTTTGTCCCATGTCCCAATTCAACCAGTCCATTGTATACACCACATCTCCAAAGCAAAATACATAGATTTTTGAAGAATCTATTCATGGGCCTCAGCTTCCTGTTACATACAACATTTTAAGGGCTTTTTCCCATTCCCAGTTGTTAATCACTATAGCAACAGCTGAAATGTTTCTTCATTCTGAAACCCATGGATCACTGATAATTTATAGCAAACACATTTTTTCAGCGATTCAAGCACACATCTCCACACATTATCTTTCTCTTAGCTGTGGCATCCGTCGCTCTCAGGAGAATCTCAAGTGTCACTTCTTGTGCCTGTACACTGTGTCCTGTTCTTGTCGGCAGCTGTGAGTGGGACGACCAAGAGCCACAATATTCCATCACTTTTTTAACACCTTCTCCTTTTTCTCCTTTACACACATACCATCCTCTCTGTGTCATAATCATTTGCTCATACCAAGAAAAAACATCTTATTTTGAAGGTGAGCAAATATCAAGAGTTCTCTGCTATTTTGCACTATCTCTCTAAAGTTATCATTCGGTATCCTGCCAGGTCGCACTCTCTCGTTTTGAGACTTGCAGGTGTCCAATAAAGCTATGGTGCTGCCAATTTATTCACAGATTAAGTGGGTATTTGTTAGCACAAACAAGCTATCAATGGCCCCTAGAGCTCAAATGAAGTGACTGCAAGGGATAAGAAAAGACACTGTGTACTTCAAGTTGCTAAAGACAGAAATTGAGGAATATATATTATTAATAGAATATGTCAAATTATCGATAATACTGACAATGTTGTTTTGAAGATATGAAAAATATGAATATTGCGTATTGTTTATAATAATACCCAATATAATACTGCAAAAAGTGCTGATTGAAATAAAAATGGGATGGAAAAAGCTCTCCTTTTGTAGGTAATTTTACAGTCATTCACCATTTGTCTGATAATTAAAGGCCCTGTACCCGAGTTTTTCCCATGTATTTGAGCTGATTTGTCATGCTCTTTTACATATACAGTGGGGCAAAAAGTATTTA
>KN475635.1:14376-32386 GCA_000787095.1 Periophthalmodon schlosseri | reverse complement strand
ACATAGCTCCCAGGATCATTCGGGTACACAAACCCCTCCACCACATTAAGGTAGCAGTTCAGAGAGGGTACCAAAGAGCAATTATTGTAAATTGGAAAGCACTATGGAACTGAAATTGAAAGCGACACTAATTGCTAATTTGGTTGACAATGGGGTGCTTGAGGACAAACCATGCGTTTCTCCAGTTGCTGCAGATGCCTCAGTACCAAGTTTAACCTTTGAGCAACAAGTGAGGTTGTTGGAGCTGCAGTTTCAAATCAAGCGCGTGAAGTTGGAGCAAATTAAAGAGGGTCGACAAAACGAAGCGGCACGTTCTTCCTCTGTGTCTTCTGACAGTTCTATGTTCGATGTCATTGGGAATTTGCGCTTACTGCCAAAATTCTCTGAAAATGATCCTGACTCGTTTTTTCTCATTTTTGAGCGTTTAGCGGAGGCGCGCAGTTGGAACTGCGCGCACTATGCTCCTTCAGTGTGTTTTTGTAGGGCGTGCGCAGGAGGCCTTTTCTGCACTGTCTGCGGCGGATAGTCAGGACTATGACAAAGTGAAGACCGCCGTTCTGAAAGCATATGAACTGGTGCCTGAGGCCTACCAACAGCGGTTTAGATCGTGCAAAAAGGCCGCTGGACAAAGCTATTTAGAGTTTGCCCGTGATTTAAGAATGCATTTTACGCGCAGCAGTGAAAGTCACCAGTTTTGAACAGCTTCGGGAACTGATTGTTTTGGAACAACTTAAAATTTCAACACCTGATGCTGTGGCGACATATATTTGTGAGCAAAAGGCCGAGACAGCGGCAGCAGCAGCGGCACTGGCCGATGATTATATTTTGATACACAAAGGACGAGTAGGGCCTGTCAGTAGTTATGTAATAATGTGGATAGCTCTTGACGCCCTGGCATCATGCGCCATTCTGACAAAACTAATTGGCGTGACATAAATAAAGTGTGATTATTGTCACGAAAAGGGTCATTGGAAGTCTGATTGTCCGGTCCTGAAGTCAAAATTAAAACAAGAAAACCTAATGTAAAACCTGCCGCGCTTGCTGCCCCAGTACATTGTGATCCAGTTGTTTCAGAAAATATTGCAGCTGCGGGTTGCGAACCGTTATCTTATGCCCTGTTTATTCGCAAAGGGTAACTGTCACTTGTCGGGGGTGCTACGAAGGTCCCAATTAAGATACGAGACACTGGGGCGTACGATTCTTCTGTAGTCTGCTCTGTGTTGTCTTTTTCACCAGAGACCGCTACAGGTGACTATATACTTAGTCGTGGTATGGGCTTGACGGTGTTGCCCATTCCACTACACAGAATGAGTCTGCAGTGTGAGCTTGTGCAGGGAGAGGTTGCTGGGGGCATGCGGCCAGCATTGTCAATTGACGGGATTCATTTCGTTTTGAGCAATAGCTTGGCTGGTAGCCATGTCTGGTCTAGTACACCGTCCTATCCTTGTATAACTATTTTGCCTGATGATTGTGTGAATGTGTCAGCCTCACCTGTAGTCACGTTGTATCCGACTGCTTTGGAAGGTGAGCTGTCATCGCAAACAGAAGTATTTTCCGCTTGCGCCGTGACCTGTGCCATGCGTAAAGCTGAGAAGGACCCTCCCTTTTGCCAAAGATGTTTTGTCCGTGACTGTCTTTCCTTTGCATGTGTGTCACAGTGAGTTAGTCCAGGAACAGCGTGATGATCCAACTCTAAGAGATGCTTTTGATTTAGTCATCCCTGAGGCACAGATGCATTTCTACCGTATGGGTCCCGAAAAACTGAAACATTTGGAGGCGGAAATTGAGTACATGCTCAAGAATAATATTGCAGTACCGTCTTCTTTGAGTTGGGCTTCTCCATGTATTTTAGTGCCAAAGTCTGATAATACGCCACGATTTTGCACAGACATGCGTAAGGTTAATTTGGTGGCTAAACCAATGCATGCGGCCTGATTGCATGCTGAGGCACAGATGGCGAGCATGACCAATGGCTATTTTGTGCAAAATGATGTGCTCTTTAGAAAATGGATGTCTCCTGGCGAGTGCGTGGGTGACACCATGTTTCAACTTGTGGTTCCCACTAAATTCCGCACTGCTGTGCTTGAGGTTGCACACAATAATGCGGGTCACTTTGGTGTGCGTAAAACCTATTTGAGTCTTCTCAAGCATTTTTTCTGGCCTCGCGTGAAACGAGACGTGTCCGCGTACATGTGTGCCAGTTGACAGGAAAACCGAATCAGACAATAAAACCAGCGCCACTACAACCTATTCCGGCTGTAAGTGAACCATTTGAGTACTTACTGATAGACTGTGTGGGTCCGTTGCCAACTGTCAAATCCGGGTGTAAATATCTCCTCACGGTAATGTGCCAAAGTACTTGTTACCTGGCTGTGTACCCCTTACAGTCTATTACAGCCAAAGCCATTGTTAAAGTGCTGTCCCAGTTCATCTCGGCGTTTGGGATTCCAAAAATAATTCAGTGATCGTGGCTCAAACTTCTCCTCTCACATGTTCGCGCAAGTCCTGAAAACGCTTGGCGTAAAGCACAATCAATCTTCAGCTTATCACGCTCAGAGTCAGGGTGCGCTGGAGCGTTTTCACCAAACATTGAAGTCTCTGCTGCGTGCATACTGTAATGAACTGAACAGGGACTGGGAAGAGGGGCTCCCATGGCTTCTTTTGGCTGCGCGGGAGGCAGTGCAGGAGAGTACGGGTTTCAGCCCAAACAAGCTTGTTCTTGGCCATTCTGTGCGTGGTCCTCTGGCGGCTTTGAAAAGTAATATTCGCGAAGCAGATCCGCCTAAAAACCTAATTGATTTTGTGAACGGGTTTTGTCATTTTGTTTATTTATGGCTGTCTGCATTGCTAAAGAAAAGCTGCTGCAGTCAAAGAAAAATGAAAAACATTTATGATCGTAAGACGGAGCGCCAGGAGTTTGGCCCTGGCGACCAGGTGCTTGCTCTTACACCTGTGGTTAGCTCGCCCTTTCAGGCTAAATTTACTGGACCTTACATCATGGCAGAAAAAAATATCTGATTTGAATTATTTGATTGCAACACCTGGTAAGAAGAAGTCTAAGCAGCTTTGCCATGTGAATTATTGAAATCTGTGCGCCCCTGATGATAGTGCATGCTCAGGTTCGGTGCGCCTTGCTCTTGCTGTTGAATCCCTCTCTGCGGCGCAGGAGGACAGTGTGCCAGAGCCGGACCACAGTGTGCTGTGTGGTCGTTTTAAAAACTCCGAGTCTTTGAGTAACTTGGATCGTTTAATCTCCCATTTGTCTGCATCACAACGCAGTGAACTGTCCCTGTTAGTAAAAAAGTACCCTATGTTGTTTGGGGCGGTGCCAATTGGATACTGTCCCTGTTAGTAAAAAAGTACCCTATGTTGTTTGGGGACGTGCCCAATTGGATTGAGCATGATATCGATGTGGTGGATGCCCGCCCAATAAGAATGCATTTCTACCGTATGGGTCCCGAAAAACTGAAACATTTGGAGGCGGAAATTGAGTACATGCTCAAGAATAATATTGCAGTACCATCTTCTTTGAGTTGGGCTTCTCCATGTATTTTGTGCCAAAGTCTGATAATACGCCACGATTTTGCACAGACATGCGTAAGGTTAATTTGGTGGCTAAACCAGATTCCTTCTCGTTGCCTCGCATGGATGATTGCATTGATCGCGTTGGTTCAGCTAAATATGTCACTAAATTGGATTTGCCGAAAGGCTATTGGCAAATGCCCCTGTCCAAGCGCGCGCAGGAATTTGCTGCGTTTGTGACACCTTCTGGACTGTACTTCTACACCGTTATGCCATTTGGAGAAGCAAAATGCTCTAGCGACTTTTCAGCGGTTCATGAATATGGTGGTTGCTGGATCGGAGGGCTGCTCAGTTTATCTGAATGACATGGTTATTTCCAGTGACACTTGGCACGTACATCTGCGGCGCATCCAGGCTGTTTTTCAGCGCCTCACTGACGCGCATCTGACCATCAACTTGGCCAAGTGCGAGTTCGCTAAAGCAACTGTGACGTACCTGGGTCGCGTCGTGGGACAGGGTAAAGTCACTCCTGTCCATGCTAAAGTTGGCGCTGTAGCCAAGTTTCCGCCGCGCACTACTAAAAAGGAGTTGCAGCGTTTTTTGGGTCTGGTGGGGTACTACAGGCCTTTTTGTAGAAATTTTTCCACGGTAGTTTTCCCTCTTACAGAGCTTCATAAAGCCAAAGCTAAGCTTTGTTTGGTCCGCTGAGTGCCAGCAGACGTTCGAAAGTGTTAAATCTTTGTTATGTTCCCACCCAAAATGTTGTCTGCTCCATGTTTTGACAGGCCGTTTATGCTCCAAGTCGACGCAAGTCAAGTGGGAGCCGGGGCAGTTCTGCTGCAGGAGGATGACCGGGGTGTGGCGAAACCTGTCTGCTTTTTCTCTAAAAAGTTTAATCGGCACCAGGGTAACTGTTCTGTGATTAATCAGGAGGCTTTAGCTTTAATCTTGGCATTGCACTATTTTAGAGTATATTTGGGTGGATCAGCCCCTTTAGTGGTTTATACGGATCACAATCCACTAACATTTTTGAATTCGCTGAGGTGCCCTAATCAAAGGCTTACTCGGTGGTCCCTGTTTATGCAGACGTATGACCTGGACATTAGGCATAATAAGGGCAGGGACAACGTTATTGCCGACGCCTTGTCCAGAGCACCTTTGGATTAAGTTTCTTGTTTCTGTCCACTGTTGCTTGTCTGACTTGTTGTCGCTTCTCATCTTCTCTAGGCGCCAGAGTGCTTGAGGATGGCTGAGGTCTGCGAGACAGTGGTGGTTTGGTTTGGTTGCATTGCCGTAAGGTATTATTTTGTGTGCAGGTGGAGTTGGTTGGTGCAGTCCCGGTGCGTGCATCAAGGCTGACGCACTGCACCTTTAAAAGTTCGTGCTGGCTCATCCTGCTCCCAGCCGGTCACCTGCACGTCTTGCACTTTTTTATTAATTTGCTTCGCAACATACAACATTGCACACACACACACACACACCTTTCAAGTCGTACGCTCTCACTTACACCCCTGGACATTTACAGATATCCACACCTCATTAAAACTTGCTTTAAATTAATTCATTTGTTAAATAAACACTTTATTTAATTGAATATGTGGTTTGGCATATTTTCTGTCATGGCTTGGAGCCGGGTTATGACTTCAGCCTCTACTTTAAACCTTTAGATACACTCTTTGACTCAGCCCTTCGTTTCATAACAGGTGAACAGGTAAACCCATCACTGTTCACTTTATGAAAAAGTAGGTTGGCCATCGCTATCTGTCAGAAGAGAACAACACTGTATAAAATGAAATTTATGAAATTCATAAGGGACTACGACGATAGACTGACTCAATATCTCGCTTGCTTGTTGAACTTTTAATACAAGATCTCATGACCCAAGAAAGTCTATGCTGACCTCAGCAAAATAATGCACTGGATTTATATAGTGCTTTTTGGACACTTAAAGACGCTTCACAGTGCACTGCAAAAGAAAAATAAAATTTTCAAGTGGACAAAAGTTTTATACTGCATTATTCTTTTAGTCCACACTCGGTAGATACTATTGTAGCCACAGCTGCCTTAAGGTAGACTGATGGAAGTGAGGCTGCCAATCTGCACCATCAGCCCCCCCGACCACCACCAACACTCACACACATGCCACATTCATACTAGGCAATGTGGGTGAAGTGTCTTGCCTAAAGACACAACAGTTTTTGCCACTAGTGCCCCACAAAATGGACCTATTTGTGCTTTTAACCATGCTTTGATATAAACTCATTAAAAACCTCCCTAGTGTATTGATTTTCGTAGTTTGTTTCTCTCTACAGTAGAGCCTTTTCGAGTTGTGCACCCATTCGCTTCCATTTATTATAATGAGGCAGCAAAAAGTTGTTGTAGAAAGGTAGTTCAAATTTACAATGAGGAGTGAGTCACTGTCTGATGGGCAGCTACATGTTCTTAAGTTAACTGACTAACCCAGTGCAGCATATGTGGTGCTTCATGAACTCCAACTGAATGTTTATTGTCAAGGTAAATGATGTGACTGTTTACTTTTATACAAAAACTTCAACTCCAATTAATAGTTTATAGCTGATGTCATCAACATTTCCTAGGGGCGTGATGCTAACTGTAGGCACTGCTCTGAGGGTTTTTTAGACTTTAACCTGAGCTTTATTTTAATACAATCTGACCATATAGAACTGACTTACATGGAACTATAGCAGGTGAGCTGATTTGTATTGTTAAACAAGTCCCTCTCAAATAACATTGAAGTTACAAGCTAGCTAGCATTAGCCAACAGTTTTTCAATTAGTCACTCTCACCTTTTTTGTTGAAAATCAAACACCTAAACAGGACCATGAGCTCTCATATAAATGACAGGCTGAGTTTTATAATCCATTTTGTATTTTTTCTTGAGTCTTAAAACCGTTTTGGCTGTATTTGCTAATGCGTACATTGTGTTTCCATAGTAACTGCAAAGTATCAATTGCAAATGATCAATACAGTGTTGTCTAACAAGGCTCTCATGTAACTACGTGTTGATGACTGGTTGTCAGTTGCCAAAACTGTCTTGATTAGTCATACTCTGCAATGTTTGGCCACAGGGGTTTTCTCCCCCGTGGAGAATTGAGCAAAAAATCACATAAATTCCTGTATTCTGCTGCACTTGAGTTATTATATTTTGCCAATAATAATGCGATTATTACAGTAAGTGGATGAGATTTTATCTTGGCCTGTGCTTAAAACTATGTATCAAACAATAGGCCTGTACTCTTCTTTTACATGTAATGTTAAATCATCTATTCAAAGTAAAATGTTGAATTCAATGGTTAATTTATGCCTAAAAATCAGCTAAACCCTGTTGCTCTGGACAGCACAAAAAATCTCCTGTGTCTCCTGATTGCCACTCCGCCACTACTATCCACAACAGAAAACTTTAAAGGTTGAATGATTGCTTACTTGGAGAAGTTGGCCAGGTTCTGCACCACCTTGGCGATGAGCGTGAGGGTGCGTGACGTCTGCTCGTCGGGGTATTCCTGGGTCAGATTGAAGAGTGATGGGGACATGATGGCAGGACACAGGAAGCGCAGGAATAGAGAGCCGCTGATGAGACGCTCCGAGATGTCCTCCCGTCCACGCTCTGCACAGCGCACCCGCCAGGACGCAAACACCTCCTTCAACTCCCGCGGGAACACGCTGGCCACACAGGGACACACCAAGCAGTACAGCTATAAGTATATGTTTGTCTTTACCCACATTTTAAGGTTGGAGCCTCATTAAAGCAATAGTGGCACATCACCTGCACGTTTGCATCATGGGCTGTATATATAAATGGAAATAGCTAAGCCCGTTATCCGCCACGTTCCAAATAGGAAGTGAGACAGAGGACACAGAAGACACAGATAGCAGACACAGCGAGAGGACACAGTCAGAGGACACAGTCAGAAGACATAGAGAAAGACATGGGACACAGAGACAAAGGACACAGACAGGACATAGATAGGACACAGAGGGACAGGTGCTCACCCACCACTGAGAGTTGACGATCTTGCAGAGGGCCAGCTCGCAGCACATGCGCAGATTGGCCTGGTGGTCCAGGAGCACTGAGGGAGGGATCCTCATGGGGTCCACTTCACAGTTCTCCTCAGACTCATATAAGGCCCTTATAAACTCTCCTGAGATCACACAGAGGGACACAGATCTCAGATAACTTGTACAGAGCCCTCAGACTCGTATAGAACCCTCAGACTAGTATAGAGTCCTCAGATGACTCGTATAGACCCCTTAGAGTCGTATAGGGCCTTCAGACTCATAAGGCCCTTTTTAACTCTCCTGAGACATGACACAGAGGGACACCGTTCACACTTATCCTCAGACTCATATAGTACCCTTAGACTAGCATATTCTGAACTTTCTTGAGACATGAGTCCTAAGACTCGTACAGACCCGTAGACACCTGGTATGGCCCTTTTTTAGTCGTTTTTAACCCACTTAGGCACTTAGAACTCTAAGGTTTCAGCTTTTTGCCTCAAAACAGACACTTTTGATGAAAACTACTGTTGGCCAAATGTTGAGAGCGAAAGACGTAATCAACGTAGACCCATTTTTAAAAATGAAAGTAGTGGCTTTGGCTTTGGTATACATATTTACATGTTACTGTTGCACTGTTTTCAGTAAATAAGAAATTAAGCAAAAACTCTGACAGGCTAGAGGGCGCATTTATGAAGAGGGCTGGCAATGGAAGGGTTACTGTTATTTTAAATCAATCAAATACATCTACTTTGGATGTGAATGTGCTAGATGCTCAGTGTGAGCATGTGTTGAGCATTGTGTTGGCTGACCTATTGCGTCCTTGAGGTACTTGTGTCCTATCAGTTTGAGGTACTCTTCTATGGCTTTGGTGGCCAGAGTGTTCTCTCTGAAGATAAGGTGTTCTCGGTCTATGAAGCGGTCCACCTCACACATGGCCATGTCCGAGAGGAAGTCCTGTGGACCAAACATACACAACACTGTGTCATAACTGACACTGAGGTTAGGTCGATGTAGCACCTTGTGCCTCATTTGGCTCCTCTAAGATGCTATACACATTTAAAGGGCCCATAATACGCTGTTTTCTTATCTATGTTATAATGTTGTTTCCTCATCAAAAACATACCTGGAGTTTTGTTTTGTTTCATTCACACATGTATGGCAGGCAAACCCTGGATTTTTGGGCTGGGTTCTTCTCTCAAACTGAAAACACTATAAACTCCATACACCATCACTACAATCATTTGGATGATTTCAGCCCTGGGATTTCCAGTATCTACTGAACTAAAGGTAAAAGGAGCTGTTAACTTGAAAACTACCGTTTCATGACATCACAAGATGGAACAGAGCATTTTGAGCTTTGGAGATGTAGACAGACTAATAATAAAGGATTACTCAAACGTGTGAATGAAACAAAACACAACTCCAGGTATGTTTTTGGGGAGGAAACAATGCTCTAACATGGCTAAAAGCTCACAAGAGTCAATTTTGCGTAATATAGGACTTTTAAATTACATGACTTGGACAACAGCAGCAGCTGCAAAAACAATAGGTGACAGTTCAATAACAATGGGATATAATAGTTATATTGTGTTTGACCAGTGGTGGACATAGTACCTTGGCCTTCCCCGTGCTCTGGAGGATGTGCACCAGTGCACAGGCCACCTCCTCTTTGCTCTTGACGCTCAGCACGGGCTCCAGCACGGCACACAGCGTGCGGTAGTTGTTGGTAACGTACTCGGCGAACTCCTTGTACAGCTCCATGGGCAGGATGTTCATGGTCTGGAAGCGGGACTTGAGGCGTAGCGATGCGTTGATGATTTTGGCCCCACCCACTCCTGCTCCTTTGGTCAGAACGCTGGGCTGGATGACTGGGTACCACTGCTCCACAAACTGCCGGCCTGTGATGCTGGAGATAGGGATGCTTACCAGGCCCAGGTAAGTGCTTTTTTCCTGGGTGTAGAGAAAGAGGGAGAGCATATGAAATATAGATGTACCCAGTAGGTTGGGTACATGAAACCACACCATTCTGCCTGTAATTATAACTTTTTTTAAATTTGCCTTTTAACAGATTTTTTATACCTAGTTTTAATATGTCAGGAATTGCTGACCAAACACATAAAACAAAAACTGGCACAAAATTCAATGTCAGCTTCTTTGTCAGCATAAATGAACAACAGTGAAATGATTTTTTTTCACCATAGCTTAGCATCATTGTTTTCTTTCAAAACATGCCACGTAACGTTCCTGATTGAAAGGCTCTCACTGGCAAAACTAATTATAAGGTTTTTATCCGTGGCGCTCCAGTTCTTAAGTCCAGTTGAGAACTGTGTGTGGCGCCTCGCTCAAAGGTATGTTCACTTTCATTTCTGTCATACAAAGGTGTATTTTCTCCATTGTTGCTCCAATAAAGCTAACTTGTTGCTAAAGGACACTTTCCATTGCACCTCAATTATACCATCACGAAAACAGCTCATCCAAGGAGAGAAAGGTATCTGTTCAAGTGCTTATAATCCAAAAGTCTGTATCAGCCAGAAGTCTACATGCAACCTGATTTTCAGTCCACTGCTGTGGTTTATATACATTTTAAAGGTCCTATATTACGCAAAATTGACTCTTGTGAGCTTTTAGCCATGTTAAAATGTTGTTACCTCCTCAAAAAAAATACCTGGAGTTGTATTTTGTTTCATTCACGTTTGAGTAACCTTTTATTATTAGTCTGTCTACATCTCCAATGCTCAAAATGCTCTGTTCCACCTTGTGATGTCATGAAGCTGTAGTTTTCAAGTTAACAGCTCCTTTTACCTTTTGTTCAGTAGAGATTGGACATTCCAGGGCTGAAATTATCCAAATGATTGTAGTGATGATGTATGGAGTTTAAAACACAGTGGGACACTTCCTGTATTACCACATGACATCACAAGGTGGAGTGTTTTCTGTTTGAGTAAAGAACACAGGATAAATACGCAGGGTTTGTGTGTTAAACATGCGTGAATGAAACAAAACACAACACCAGGTCTGTTTGTGATGAGGAAACAACATTATAACATAGATCAGAAAATATCGTAATATGGGCCCTTTAATAAAAATGTAGTAGTTCAATCACAGAGATGTGTTCTGAGCTCTTGCAGGAGCAGATTTCATTCATTGGTGATTATGCTCAGCTTGCATCACCATAGCAACCATAAACAGCTGAGATGGTGCACATTTTGGAGATGGGAGCCAGTTGAACAGAACAAGCAGGCGTACTGTTGTATAAGACCATACACTCCAGAATAGAACATGGTCAAGCTCAGGGAAAAAGGGTTTCAAAGGGTCATATATAAAGGTCCTGTATTAGAAATCATTCAAAATGGCGATACTACATTGCTGATTGGAGTGTGTACGGGGAATAGAGGAAACTGGGAATTTTTGGAGCATGGGGAATAAAGATTACTCAACCATGCATGAATCACTCTAAATACAGCTATAAGTGGGTAAAAAGGGCCCATATTACGCTATTTTCTGGTCCATGTTATAATGTTGTTGTTACAAAGAGAGGGGCTGAGTCGATGGAGCCGAAAGTGAGTTCATGCTCACTTCCTATTGGGAATGCGGCGGCTAGGAGGTTAGCTATGTCCATTTATATATACAGTCTATGCTGTTAACTTGAAAACTATCACAACATGACATCACAAGGTGGAACAGAGCATTTTGAGCTTTGGAGATGTAGACAGGCTCATAATAAAGGGTTACTCAAGTTAAGTATGTGAGATGATGAGGTAACAACATGACTTAAAGCTCACAAGTGTCAATTTTGTGTAATATAGGACCTTTAAGTCAATTAGCGTAAAATGTCTTCAAGAATGTTGCTTCCATATGAACCTATGAGTCTTCAACAGTAAATTAATGTAAGAACAGTATCATTCAGTCAGGTATTGTCACAAATCGCCCCTTTTAAAACACACTATCTGGAGTAAAAGCCTCTTCCATATGAGCATAGACTTGTCCTCCACCCACCCCCACCTTGCGTCTCTTCTTGTCGGTCTCCTTGTAGAGGTGGAGGCGCAGGTTGCGGACCGCGGGCAGGTTGTTGAACTCGAAGTGCTCCCCCCAGAACACAGTGTCGGTGCGGGGCTTGCTGGTGGTGCGGGCGTACAGCATGTCGTCCAGGCACAGCTCGCAGTAGTAGCGCTTTTTGGCGGGAAGCTCACGGGCCTCGATGATCCACAGTTTGAGCACATTGTCCACTCTCCGGCTGTTGTCCTGTGAAGAGGCAGCACAGCCAAATACAGTCAAACGCCCATTTATTTTATTTATATATATTTTATATATTCGTATGTTTGTATGTGGTTGTGTATGTATGTCTCATCTTATCAGAGACGGGTAGTGTATTCAAAAATTATACTCAAGCAAGAGCAACGTTACTTCAAATATTATTCAAGTAGAAGAATAAAGTAGTGGTTCAAGAAATTACTCAAGTAAGAGTCAAAATTTTGGAAAACAACTAATCAAGTAAGAGTAAGAGTAACTATCTGGATGTATCAACTGATTTATAATTTGAAGTTGATGTAATTTGAAGGACGAAATATTAAATAATGCATAAAATCTGGTATTTCCAAAGGATAGACACGAAAATGAGACTAAATCATATCTTATAGTCTGTTTTCTTATTTGTGTGTATAAAAGTAGCCATAGTTTAGACTCCCCTGACAAAGATGAATGACACTGAGGGACAAAACTAAGGGACAGCACACAGGTCCATCTCAAGGAGACGATACAGAGGGAAAACACAGAAGGACAAAACTGAGGGACAACGTCAAGGGACAACATGGAGGGACAAAACCCAAACATCACAGAGGGACAACACCAAAACAACAGAGAGACAATACTGTGGGACAAGACAAACAGACAACATACAGGGACAACACAGAGGGACGTGACTGATGGACAACACTAAGACTCAACACCGGGGACAGCTCTGAGGGACAACACAGAGACACAACACACACTACGTTTACATGCACAGAGAACTCTATAATTCTCAGCTATAATTGCTAATAGCACTGCTATGATGCATGTAACCACACTTTAAGGCTGGTTTATAGTCCAGAGTTAGGCTTCTCTGAGCTAATTGCTAACGTCCTGATGCAGAACTGAACCACACGAGGTGCATTGTGGGATTAACTATTTAATGTTTATTATAAACAACCACTCTAGGCATGCATCAAGATATATCTGTGACACATTTTTGCTGTTCCAAAATGTTTTTAATCAGTTGTCTGTATAGTCTTTGTGGATAAACCAATCACAGCCCTTGCCTTTGGCGTAAATTGAACGTGTAGTCAGCTTTTCAACAGAGATGCTCGTACACAGCACGTATGCGGCACGGCAAGAGCCGTAAGCTTTCGGATTGGCTGTCAGGTGCAGCACAGAGCTTTCTGACTGTCAGGTGCATCGGGGAAACTGTGCACCACATCCATGTTGAGTTGATGCTGGACTCTTAACTAAGCTCTTAAACCGGCCTCAACCATAGATGAGACATCTCATTTACATTGAGTATTTGAATTTTACCCCCAATTTACACCAGGCAGGAACAGTGCAGCACACGTCCAAGAATCGCTTTTGTTTTGAACTAGTTGGACAGTCTACGATGTCAATGTCACATCCAGCGGGCATAATTATTACTTTATAGTTGTGGAGGATAAATCTAAAACACTTTAGCATGTCAAGCAGCAACTTTATGAGGACAGTTTAACAAAGGAAAATGTTCACGGTGTGCATTTAAATATACATGCACATACAGCTTTGCCTTTTGGTACTAAAACGAGTTAGTACGCATCCAAACACATCCTCTCCTAGACTGCGCCTAATATAATTGGGCTGCACTGTTACGTGCAGCGGACATCCGAGTACATATCGGTTTCTCTGGATGCGATATGGGAATCTGGAAGATTTGAACCATGACACCTCAGTCGTAGTTCTCAGGTTTACATGCATTTTGATAAATACATTTAAATTTGACTTGGCCAGTTATCTGGTTTTCCCGGCGTGCATGTAAATGTGACAGAGACACAACACAGAGGGACAACACACAGTAGAAAGCAGAGACCTTGTTGGGTTTGACCGCTCTCTGAAGGTTCTCGATCCACTTGTCCCTCTCGGCAGCTGAGCGACACGCAAAGCACTTGGTTCCTGATGCCGTGGTCACCTGACGTTCCATCCAATAGGAAGACCAGCAATCACACAAGCCATTAGTCACCATGGGAACGCCATGACAGCATGCCACAAATGTTTCTCAAACTTAAAATGAGAACAGACTGCTCCTGACTAATAGAGCTCAAAATGAAGTGTTGTGGTGTCAGCGTGGACCCAGTCTGGAGGTGGCTTAAAACACTACACAGCAGAGTTCACAAAAGGATCCAATGAACCAATCTAGCTGTCAGACTAATGCAGACTAAAGTGGAGAGAGAAGTACTTTCTGTAGTTAAAAAGCCAGATACAGGGACATAATACTGCACAAAAAGTATCACGCTTAAATCTATTAAGGACACATGATTGCTAACCACTCTGACACTCACTCCAACAGAGGACACATGACTGCTAACCACTCTGCCACTCACTCCAACAGAGGACACATGACTGCTAACCACTCTGCCACTCACTCCAGATGAGGACA
The DNA here is from genome assembly GCA_000787095.1 of Periophthalmodon schlosseri. Taxonomy (NCBI): domain Eukaryota; kingdom Metazoa; phylum Chordata; class Actinopteri; order Gobiiformes; family Gobiidae; genus Periophthalmodon; species Periophthalmodon schlosseri. The sequence goes on along the minus strand of KN475635.1, from coordinate 18,192 downwards.
CATGACTGTTAACCACTCTGCTGCTCACTCAAGAGGACACGTGTTTTCCCCAATTATTCCCAAAAATAAAATGCAATTAACTCTTCTAAACCTGATGCCCTTTAGCTGGCTGCACGTCTTTAGCTATGGTGCCTGTCCCCTCCAGACCGTGTCCCCTGACAGTGGACATGTCCTCACCTCAAAGCAGTACTCTTGCCCCAGGATGCTGGAGTGGACAGGTTTGATGATGGCGTCCTCGTCCAGCGTGAGGTCCAGCGCCTCCGCTGCACTGCTCGGGGACAGCAAGGACTCATGGGAGTGGGACTCTTTGAAACTCTGCATCAGACGGGTCCTGGGGAGGAAGGGTAGGTAGGGTGGTGGTGGGACAGGGTGGGGTGGTAGAGAGGTGGAGAGGTGGAAGGAGAAGAAAACGTGGTTGTGGGTGACGAAGGAGGAGTGGGTGTGGTGGTCGTGTGGGGTGGTGTAGTGGTAGAAGCAGGAGGAGGGGCGGGTGTGGTAGTTGTGGTGGTGGGAGTGGTTGGGTTAGGGGAGGATTAGGGGTGGGTTGGGAGAAAGCGGGATGGGTGTGGTAGTGGGTGTGGTAATGGGATTGGTATAGTAGTGGGTGAGGGAGGAGAAGGGTGTGATGGTGGTAGTGTAAGGAGGAGTAGAGTGGGGGCGGTGGTTGGAGAAAGAGCGGTGGGTGATGATGGTAGGCGTGGGTATGGTGGAGTTGGGATGGGACATGGGTGTGGTTGTCGGGTGCGATAGTGTAGTGATGGAAGGAGGAGGAGGGTGGGTGTGGTGGTGGGAGGAAGAGGGTGGGATGGTGGTGTAGTAGGGAGGGTGGAGTAGGGTGGGTGTAGTGGTGGTAAGAGGAGTAGGGTGGATGTGATGGTGGTGGGAGGAGAAGTAGGGTGGGTGTGGTGATGGTGGGAGGAGTATGGATGGGTGTGGTGTTGGGAAGATTGGGTGTGGTGGGTGTGGTGGTGGGTGGAAGCGGGGTGGGTGTGGTAGTGGGATGGGTGTGGTAATGGGATTGGTATGGTAGTGCGTGAAGGAGCAGGGTCGGTACGGTGGTCATGGAAGGAGTAGGGTGGGTGTGGTTGTGGTAGGAGGAGTGGTGTGTGTGGTGGTGGAACGGGTGTAGCGGAGTCGGGAGGGGTAATGGGTGTGGTGGTGGGGACACGTGGGACGTGTGTGGTTATGGGTGAAGGAGGAGTGGTTGTAGTGGTGGAACAGAGAAGGTAGTAATATTCAGGTATAGTTAATTGAGCCTCAGCTATTGGCCCATCACTGCCACTGTGGAGCCCTGTCAGGAGGAGGTGGAGACAGTGCAGTGTGTTATAGCAAACTGCCCCAAAATATCTGAGGATTGACATACATGACCAGTCAAAAGTTTGGACACACTTTTTCATTTCTGTTTCTTCTTTATTTCCATGATTATTTACATTGTAGATTCTCACTGACCTTGTTTTACAAAAAAAAAAAGCTTAAAAATAGCCACACTTTGCTTTTATCACTGATTTGCACTTTTGGCATTTCTTGACCTGGACATGGCACAGCTGTAAAGTGAAAACCATTTCAGGAGACTTCATCAAGAAGCTCATTGAGAAAAAGCCAAGAGTTTGCAATGCTGTCGACAAAAGCAAAGGGTAGCTACTTTGAGGATTTGAATATAACACAAAAATATTTAGATGAGTTCACTTTTTTCTTTGCTATATATATATATACTCCGTCATATATTTCTAAAATGTAGAAAGTAGTAAACATACAGAAAAAAAAACACTGAGAGGGTGCGTCCAAACTTTTGACTGGTATCGGCCCCTGCCTCTATCCGTTTGGGGTCATGAGGCCCACAGGCTCTTCTGTTTGGGGTCATGACAGGCTCTGGGATCACAGAAGATACTGACTCCTTTCTGTTTGGTATCACTATTATGGAGCTCAACAGTGACTGCCCAGCCCCTGGTTCCAGAAGTAAATTTCTCATTGATTTTTCCCATAGACCTTCTGAAAAAAAATGTATATTAAACATTTGAAAGCTCAGGGTTAATCCGCTATGTGGTAACTAATCACCACAAGATCTATAATTTAATTTAAAATGTTTCTGAAGCTTCATAAACTGCCAGGTTATTAAAGCATTTCAGTGGGTGAGTGTATCTGTTCTTTGCTGATTTGTGCATATAATTATGTCAAATGTTCAATGTCAGAAGTAGGATTTAAACCCTCACCTCCAGGGGACACTGCAACCTGCACGCAGCACCTTAGACCACTCGGCCATCCTGACACGGTCTAACTTAGTCTTTCCACGGGACAATGACTTGGAACAACAGGGTGGATTCTTCAAGGATTTGCCAGAAAATGAGGAACGTTTCATTAATTTGGGTGCCATCGTTGCACAGGGGCCATGCTAATCTTCTCTGTATCGATCCTGTGAATATGTCCCACATCTCTGTGCACTGTGACGAGGTGGCCAAGTGGTTGAGGCAATGGCCTGCTACTCTTTTTTGCTCTGCACGCGTGGGTTCGAATCCCATCCTTGCCGCAGCCCTTGCCGTTGCTCCCCTTCCTGATTATGTAGCGCTGACCAGTCTGGGTTCACATTCAACCTCTTCCTTGCTCTGCCCTGCTCTCTGTTCAGTCTTACAGTCATCCATGTGCACCTATGCTCAAAGCCCTAATGTGACTAGACCAACAATTTTAAGGGCCTTTAAATGTGCTTTTTGGATTTAAAATAACTGCATATTAGTTACCACATAGCTGTTAGCCTCTGCGATGTCTTTGAACTCTTAATATTTGAAATTTTCGAAAAGTCTATGGGGAAAATTAATGGAAAATGTACTTCTGGAGCAAGAGGGGTGGTCACTGTTGAGCTCCATTAGAGACACTAATGACACAGGGGTAGGGGTGCGGAGGGATCCCGCTACAGCGCCGGGAGCCCGGGTAGAGGAGGGGGCACAGGACAGGGTGGGGGGCAGCAAACAGGGCCGAAGCAGACCTTCTAAAAAAAAAAAATTAAACGTTTGAAAGCTCAGGGTTAATCAGCTATGTGGTAACTAATGACCATAAAATGTACTTCTGGAACAAGAGGGGTGGTCACTGTTGAGCTCCATTAGAGACACTAATGACACCGGGCCCCACTGCACTGTGCTCACCCAGTCCTGACAGGATACTCCAGCACATTACATCTAATACCGTGTGTGGTTATCCTAAAGGTTCCTCTTGGCTCATGCTAGAACTTTGATGGTGAGATCCTGGTGAGACTGCAGACAAGGCAGGTTGGCAGGTGGTGGCCTTACCTCTCCTGGTCGGCACTGCGGAAGCGGGGGAGGATCATGTGGCGAAAGCTGCTGGATCGGTCCAGTTTGGGCTGGCTCTTGGCGCGTTTGATGGAGCCCTTTAGCCTTTTACTGAGGAAGCTCTGAAAGAGGAAAAACCACCACATGACAAAGCCTTAAGAGTTATTTTGTGGTAAAGATTATAACATTACATCTGGTGATTGTTTCTAAATGATGGAGCTCCAAGACTCTGGAGAGCAGATATTGCATACTGTCACCTCACAATGGCTCTTAAGATCCCATGCACCGCAACTGCTCAGAGTTACGGGCTCCTGATGCCACCTACCTCCACAGGTGGTAACGGTGCGATATAGGATCCTCCCAGCTCAGGCCCCGAGCTGTCAGCCGCCCAGTGAGACGTAAGGAGGGAGGGGGCGGGCGTGTGGGGTAGGCTGAACGACAGGGAGGAGGGCAGGGGCAGCGAGGAGGACGCCCTATGTTGGTACAACCCGGGCGGAGGGGCAACGGACAGTGTCGGGGGGTAGGGGTGCGGAGGGAT
>KN475635.1:0-14337 GCA_000787095.1 Periophthalmodon schlosseri | reverse complement strand
GCTACAGCGTCGGGAGCCCGGGGCAGAGGAGGGGGCAAAGGACAGGGTGGGGGGCAGCGAGCGGGGCCGGGAGCAGGGGAGGTTACTCACGGATTGTCGGAAGGGTTGAAGAGGGGCAGTGGGAGACACGTCCATGCTGGGCTGCTTCCCTGTGGCGATGCTCTTCCTGCGGGGCCGGTTGTCTGCAACAGAGAGAGACCGGAGGGACAGGTCAGACCGGAGGACCAGGTCAGATTGGAGGACCAGGTCAGATTGGAGGCACAAGTCAGACCAAAGGAACTGGCCAGAATGGAGGCACAGGTCAGGACTGGAGCTACAGGTCAGACTAAAGGTACAGGTCAAACCGGAGGCACAGGTCAGACCAGAGGCAAAGGTCAAACCGGAGCTACAGGTCAGGACGGGAGGCACAGGCCAGACTGGAGTACAGGTTCAGACCGGAGGCAAAGGTCAAATTGGAGCTACAGGTCAAGACCGGAGGCACAGGTCTACGGGTCAGGACCAGAGGCACAGGTCAGACTGGAGCTACAGGTCAGAACTGGAGGCACAGGTCAGACTGGAGCTACAGGTCAGACGGGAGGCATCGGTCAAACCAGAGCTACAGGTCAGGACGGGAGGCACAGGCCAGACTGGAGTTACAGGTCAGACCGGAGGCAAAGGTCAAATTGGAGCTACAGGTCAAGACCGGAGGCACAGGTCAGACTGGAGGCACAGGTCAGACTAGAGCTACAGGTCAGGACCAGAGGCACAGATCAGACTGGAGCTACAGGTCAGAACCTGAGCTACAGGTCAGAACTGGAGGCACAGGTCAGACTGGAGCTACAGGTCAGGACCGGAGGCATAGGTCAAACCGGAGCTACAGGTCAGGACCGGAGGAACACACATTCAAACTCATACACAACTCAGGACAATACAGAGAAGAAATCAGATCACCTATGCATGTTTGAATATACAGTAATATCCAATATACAGGACCATAATGCCTCCTGTGTGCACCAGTCTCCCCTGTGCTTTCATCTCCACAGGATGCTGTTAAATTGACCTGTCCACATCCGCGTCTTCTCCCACACATTCAGCCCACACAAGACACATCACTCACATTTGAATGGTCATATTTATCAGTGCAAAAGCTGCAGCAATGCAGTGGGCAATAGAACCTCTGCCAACAGTAAAATATCCCGTCTGGCCTGGGTCTTATTACAAAGCTGCTAACTGTAGTTGCTCTACAAACATTTCCGTTCAAATCTCGCAGCATGTGCAGTGGACTGAATCTTGATTAATTCTAAATACAATCACAGTATTAGCATAAAAATGTGAATGTTTAAGAGCTTGCACACAGCCGGTGATTAGACAGGTGTTCTGCCATCAGCACCAGCGCTGTGTGCAGGACGATACAGCCAGGACCACGCTGCCATGGAAACGCACAAGCACAAGGTGAGTGACAGCTCACTGCTGTGGTCTAACAGAGGCTGTGTTTAATAGCTTCATTTGGGTTGTGTAAGAGGATTGCATAATAGTGCTTTTAGAAGAAAATGAAGAGCAGCACAGGCTAATGAAACAGCCACATGCCTGCAGAGGACAGGCTCATCTCATGCACCTGTCAAAATCAGCCTGTCCACTACCCTCCACAACACATGCTATAGTTAACCCATAGGAACTAAAGAGTAAAGGACTCTCTCTGATGTAAACACTGATCACAGCACCTGTCCCCATTACGACTGGAGTTCTTTAATCATTTAGTCAATTCATCGGTGGATGGTGTCTTAGTCGAATAATCATTTTGTTTAGATTATGCGGATTTATATGGGACAACAGCAGAAAGGAGAAGTTAGTAATAAATGGCATTTTTTGGTAAAAGCAGAGTGTAATCCACCCTGCCCACTTTTGCCGTAAATGCTCCTAAACTGCGCTTTCTTTGTTGTGGCACTTCTGGTTAAGCAGGAATCTCATTCATTTAAATGGAGAATTTGCGAAAAGTTTTTCTGCTAAATCTGATATATAGTAGGTTCATCTGTGTAAAACGTTCTATGTTCATGTGACCAACAAGTGAACACTGCACCGATTCTCTGGAGGCTTTTAAACGTCTCTAGTCCATATAGAACTTATTTACTGTCAAGATCGGCAGCCCCATGCAAAGTAATTCAACCCGAATGATGATGGCGGCGCCCACGGCAACTTCTGGAATAAGGTGAATATAAATACATTGTTTCCTAGTACTGTTTCAGAATGCAGGTGTCTACAATATGATACAAGCCATCTTAAGTTTGTGTACTATTTAGGGAGCGCTGCTACCAAACGCGTAAGTTTCACCATCTCATGCACTGATAACTAACCAACCGTTGCATTTAAAAGAGAAAGAAATCCATCATCAAGTGAAGAAACACACAGCTCTATCTTAAGTGTTCTTCACCTTTTCAAACCGTGTATTAGTTTGTTCTCTGTCATTTCCCTTCTCCCCACACCGCTCTGACCACACTGTTCGAACAGGAATCCAGGGGCCACAGTTCATGTTTGGTTTGAATGGCAGGACATGTTGTTACCTCCTCAAAAACATACCCAGACCTGTGTTTTGTTACATTTGTACATTTGAGTAACCCTTTATTATAAGTAGAAGATATGAGTCTGGTCACTGGTTTTCAGATGGCAGTGACAAAACAAATATGGCTGCTTATGAGGAAAAAAAGGGAAAAAAAATATCACAGGGAACTGAAAAACATGTGAATAGTGAAAGACTGAAAGAAATGTCAATTTGTTTGCAAATGATAGATGAACAATGAGCTCCTTTGTTTCACATGTGTCACTGAAAAAAGCAGATCTTATTGCATGATCATGTTTGGTTCTGGCTCGAGACACAACAGAGGGAGTGGTGACCAGTCTGATACAGAGAGATATCATTCTGGATTTGCCAGGCAAGTCAGGAGTAGCCAGCCCGACGAAATGTATACAGCGCATATGGATCATAGGCTGTATATATAAATGGACATAGCTAACCTGCTAGCCACCGCGTTCCAAATAGGAAGTGATCATGGGCATGGGCTCCATCAGCTCCAATTCACTTTCTATTGGAAAACTGTTGCCTCTCTCTCTATAACTTCTGCTGTCAGACTCGTCATTTTGGTCTTAAAATGTTTGCATTAATCCGCTCTACATGATCCTGGGGTTTTAATTTCGCTATTGTGTCCGTAAATCAAGATATGAACACTTATAACAGACAAATCAGGCACCTTCTTTCCCTGCGGTCGCTCCCGCTAGCGTTAGCAACAGGTTTTATTGAAAGCGTTGCTAAGCGCCCGCCCACTGCCACAACCACTGGTGCGAGCAGAAAGGAGCGTTACCTTCAGCAACCGCGCTCCAGATTGGCTCTTTGGTTGCTGTGATACTCGTGGTCGGAAATTTCAAATATGCAACACAGCTCCAAATTCCTTATAACTGCTAACCTCGATGAGCTTCGTTTGACTGGAGCCGAACGCTGTGGGTGACGTCACGCTCATTTAGTCCACTTCTGTATACAGTCTATGGTATTGGGCAGAAATACATAGAACATTGCCATGGCTCTGAGGAGGAAGCGTTAGGAGCGGATGTCAAACAGCTTGTATCATTATCTTCTGAGTTAAAAGCATAACACAGAGACAGAGCAGTCCAAAGAGTGAAAGAGTGGTGAGATGGATAAGCGCTGGTGTTTGGGAGAGTGCTCAGAGCAGAGGAAGTGTGTGCATGTGAATGTGCTGCCAGGCTGAGCACCGAGTGTGGGCGCAGCGGCAGCACCCAGAGAAAGAGGCGGTCAAACGGGTGGGCGGAGAGGAGGGAGAGGGTGAGGAGAGGAGGGAGAGGAGAGAAGAGGAGGGAGAGAGGACAGGAAGGAGAGGGTGAGGAGTGACGGGAAAGGAGAGAAAAGGAGAGAGAGAGGAGAAGAGGGAGGTGAAGAGGAGAGAGAGAGGAGAGGAGGGAGGTGGTAGAGGAGAGAAGGGAGAGGGTGAGGAGAGGAGGGAGAGGAGAGAAAAGGAGGAATAGAGGACAGAAAGGAGAGGGTGAGAAGTAAAGGGAAAGGAGAGAAAAGGAGAAAAAGAGGAGAGGAGGGAGGTGGTAGAGGGAGGTGGTAGGGTGAGGAGAGGAGGGAGAGGAGAGAAGAGAAGTGAGAGAGGAGAGGAGGGAGGTGGTAGAGGAGAGGAGGAAGATGATAGAGTAGAGGAAGGAGAGAGGAGAAGAGGGGAGGAGGGAGAGGGTTAGGAGCGAAGAGAAAGGAGAGAAGAGAAGAGAGAAGAGGAGGGAGAGGGTAGAGTAGTGGAAGGAAAGAGGAGAGGAGGAAGAGGGTAGAGGAGGGAGAGGAGACAGAGAGTAGAAGAGAGGAGGGAGGGGACAGAGGAGAGGAGGGAGAAGGTAAAGGAGAGGAGGGAGAGGAAAGAGGAGGGGGAGAGAAGAGGTGAGGGGGTGGATGGAGGAGGAGAGAGGGAGGGTGGAGAGGGGAGAGAGAGGAGGGACAAAGAAGGGAGGGGGGGATAAGAGCTGAGGAGAGACAGAGAGAGGAGAGGGGGTGTGGGGGGGTGGAGGAAAGGAAAGAAGGGCAGGGAAAGTAAGAAATGAGAGAGGGGGAGCAAAGCAGACAAGTGAAAGAAAGAAAAGGGAGAGAAAGATGAGAAAAGAGAGAAGAAGAGATCGAGAGACAGTCAGAGGGAGGAAGAGCACTGTGGAACGTAAGACAGGGAAACAGAGACAGTGGGCAGAGGAAAGAGAAACAAGGAGATGAGATAAAACAGGAGGAGAGAGAAAGACAACAAGGGAGCAGAGGGAGAGATGGACAGATCAAAGAGGCGATAGGAAGACAGGAGAGAGAGAGCGGAGCAGTACAGTGAGTAGGAGGCTGGTGGAGGAGAGGCAGTGTGTATGTGTGCATGTTGTGTGTGTGTGCGTGAGTGTGTGTGTGTGTGTGCATGTGTATGTATATGTGTGTGTGTGTGTCTGTGCGTGTGTATGTCTGTGCATGTGTGTGTGTGTGTGTGCGTGTGTGTGTATGCGTGTGTGTGGGGGGGGGTTAGTGCCACTCTAAAGTGCACTCACTGCACACTGCCTGCAGCTCCTCTGTCACAGCAGTGCTGTTCTTGTTCTTCCTCCAGACTCAGGACATGATACAGAACTGTGTGTGATTGTATGAATACTTCTGAATACTTCTTACAGTTACCCTCTGAGTGTCTGGAGCAGCTCTGACTGTTGGTCAGTGAGATCAGAACCACGTGTGGCGTCTGTTTCCAGCTGTGTGTGTGTCCTAAGGCTGTAGCCCATTAGTCCTTTAGCTGATTAATCGGTTGATGGAATCATAGTTGACCAAAATGTATATAAATCATTTTATTTCGATTATAACGATGTATATGGGACAGGAGAAGTGAGTAAGTGAGTGAGTTATCTTTATTTTTGGTATTTATCTGTAAAATGCCAGTTTAAACTCATGATTCACAAGATGTCTTTATATAAATAAACTGTTTCCTAGTTTAGTTTTTTTTCTGTATAATTGTTTTTTCATGAACTCTCATGCAGGTGTAGTCTTGTGAGTGCAGTTTGGGTCAGATACATAGATGCGTCATAGTTTTGAAAGCTTTTTCCACACCCCCTTTTATTCATCTAATCGATCTGCAGGAACGTGTTTTTAGTCAACTGAGAATTTCTTTAATCAACTACACGCCTAGTGCGTACACCAGCCACGCCCTGTTCTCCTACATGGGCTGTTCACAGAGCTGAGGAGCACCTCAAGCATCAGACCTGACCCCAGACAGGTGACCCCAGACAGGTGACCTCAGACAGGTGACCTCAGTGTTTATGATCAGAATGCCTCTAGTGTGAGAGGTCAGACCAGTCATAAGGTGCACTGGAGCTGAGCTGGACCTGAATTGGCTTGATCTGAGAGCGGTGCCTCAAAGTCAGATTTGCTCTGATGTCATCAGTGCTCTGACACTTCTTCCTGCTCCTTCTTTCCCTGCTCCTCCTCTTGCTCAAAGTAGAGATTTATTTTGAATCTGAAGTGTACGGAAATTGCCGTATCAAACAGATGTCCATCAGGCTAAAGCTCACAGTGTTCTGTAGGTCTGGTTTTTGATCAAACAGTAGTGAGCAGTGTGAGGAAATAGGCCTCATGCTTCAGTCCTGATGACACCTGTCCTGGTTCTGACAGGTGCAGCCCTTCCTCCTTTACTCCTGCTTTAGTCATATTAGGTTAAACTTTTGTTTTCTGTGGTGGTGTGAGAGGTTTGAAACCAGAGAACCCTCCTACTGTGGTGGTTTAGTGGATGATGATATCACCTGTATTTGGTGTATGTGACTGTCAACCAATCAGAGCCCTCTGCTTCTGCCTCTCAACCAATCACCTGACAAATCTGCATTTTAACTACAAAATAACTGTTAACTCAAAGTACATTTTTCATTGAAATCTTTTATTTATGCAAACCTCAAGAAAAATAAACACCCCTGTACAATGTGAGGAGAGAATGCAGTAAAGCATGTTGTTCCTGTTTGTAAACAGAACGCGGCAAGAATTAGCATTAGCCTCGGCCCGGCAGCATGGTCCAGCAGCATGGTCCGAGCATGGTCCGGCAGCATGGTCCGAGCATGGCTCAAGGATGGCTCGGCAGCATGATCCAGCAGCATGGTCCGAGCATGGCCCGGCAGCATGGCCCGGCAGCATGGCCCAGCAGCATGGCCCAGCAGCATAGCCCAGCAGCATGGTCCAAGCATGGTCCAGCAACATGGTCCGGGCATGGTCTGAGCACGGTCCAGCAGCATGGTCCAGGCAGCATGGTCCGAGCAAGGTCCATCGACATGGTCTGGCAGCATGTTGTTGTGATTACATTTACAGTGAAGTAGTGTAAAGAAGCTGGTTTGTTTTAAGTTATTTTGAATATAATGAAATACAATATTGCAGTATAAATTCAGAGAGCCCGTTTCCGGGCAGTTCTGTCGAAGCTTACCGAATATGCTGCTTCTGCTAAAAAGCTGAACCATGGGCGGAGCTTCCAGTAGGTGAATGATCCAGAGGATATTTTGAAATCCCATATGGTGACATAATGCCTTTGTTTGTTATATAGTTCTAATCTATGACACCATAATCATAATGTTACATTTTAAATGTTACTTAATAAAAGAAGCAAGTCCACTGACTTCTGTGTTAGAGAACTACATGCTAGTGAGACGCAGATTTATTTTCATTTGTAGCAAAATGATTACGTGTCGCTGCTAAATCCTACGCGTATCACCCTTCTTTGGAGAATGAAGTAGGTACATCACAGTGGGCGTGTACCGGTGGCAGAGAAAACAGGGGTCAATCGGAGCAATGACGTCTTGAATACAGGAGAATAAAGAATATTCACACATGGATGAATCACTCACACTACAACTTCAGAGAATAAATGAGACGGAAACAACAATAACATGGTTAAAAGCTCTGAAACATCGATTTTGCATAATAGGTCTGCTTTAATTCAGACATGGAGAGCAGACAGGTGACACAAGCATGTCCTACCTGGGCCAGGGCCAAGCCGGGTCCTGTCCAGCCGCCTCGACAAAGTGTCTCTGTACATCAGGCTCATCTCTGTAAATCCAACACAAACTGGAGATGTGCTCGGGATTCCTCAGCGTCTCCACAGTGTAGGACAGGTGAGTCCAAGGGGCAGCACCACACCCACACCGCTAGCCCCAAACGTGAACGCCCAGAAGGCACACGACTACAGGCACTAGAGGCTGTACAGGGATGGACAAACTCAGGTTTAGACTACCGTGCACCTGTGGGTTGAGTGTTTGCCCGCCAACCAGAGGTAGCCAGTTCAAACCTCGCTCGACAACATACTTAATAAGACACTGCCCACTCCAGTCACAGTAGCGTGGGTGGTTTTGTCTGGAAAGGCATCTGGCGTAAACCCTGCCAAACCAATTTATGACTGGTTCGCTATGGCAACCCCGACTAAAAGAGTTTGACCTAAAGATTTTAAAAACACCAGTCCACAACAACTTTTGAATGTGAATATATAAAATGAAATGATTTAACTCTACAAATACTTATAAGACAAGGCTAAGAATTCCACATGGGACTTCCGAGTTTACTCCAACAACCTCAATGTGCCAGAGCCGGGAGCGCGTGAAGACCAACTGACAGCGTTAAGTAGGACATGGAGCTCCGGCGTTCCCACCCGGAAAGCCAGCGGTGCTCGGGCTGCCCCCCTCCTCCCCCTCCTCCTCTTCCTGGGCTGTCCCGTCTCCGTGCGCCCCTCCTGCTGCCCCCGGCCTCCCTTCCCTTCACCCGTTTCTCCCCCGCTGCCCCTTTCCGGACTTCTCAGGTCACCCACGGCACGTCCAAGGGCTCCGTGGTGCATGTTTCACCCCCGACGAAGCATCCGGTCCCGCTGTCACGAGTCCGGTCTGACCGTCAGGTTTGGAGAAGATGCCAAAATGGACGGGCGGTGTCGCGCATCTCCCCATCCAACGGTCACATTGCTTAGTCCATGAGAGAGGGAGATATTAAGATGCACGATCTGGTTTTGTTAAAAGGAGTGAAGAAAGTAAGAATCCATACATCCAGAAGTCCACGTTGAACCTCAAAGTCTCCTCCAGAGTCCTTCAACCAGCCAATGCAAAAAATGAACTTCAGTTTGGAGTCTTCAGCTGACGTCACATCGCATCACCACATAAGTTCGTTCTCTGATCTCAAGGCTCACTGCTGCAACCTATTTCCAATCTAAAATTTTCACACTGCAAAATTCAAATAAAAAATCAAATCTAAAATCAAACATTTATCTAAAAGTGATATTGTTCCTCATTAAAGTGTGCATATGAGGCGTTCTGCGGTCATGGTTGGACTTACTGCAGTAACTCCTCTCTCTCTCTTTCTCTCCTCTCTTCTTACTCTCTCTCTCTCACCTCAGCACACTGCCAGGGGGAGGGGCTTGCTGCTACGGCCCCGCCCCTTCCGCTAACAGCCACATGGCCCAAGCTGACGGTGGTCGCTATAATGAACTGTTTGCCGGAGGAGGAAAGAGTCTACACGCAGCGCCTCTGGAACGTTGCAGACTTCGTGCTATCGGGTGAGATGGAAGCATGGATGCGCTCGGAAGTGGCGGCAGAGAGCACGGAGAGCAGTTTCCATGGCGACGGTGGGCTTGAGAGAACTTTTTCAGGCATCACTCAGAGATGTGGCTCTTTGTACTGAGAATGTCTTCACTGAAGGCGCTAAAGCATAAAACACTGAGGATCTCACACACACACTGTTAACTCTAGCCCCACTGCCCCCCCCATCCTCTGTCCCAACCCCGATATGTCCACTGTCCACTCTGGTGTCCACCCCCCTCTCTTGTCCCTTTCAAGTCTTCTGCTCTCTCTATTACTTCCATTATTTCCTCCCCCCTCATGTCCTCTGTTCCTCTAGCCTTAGCCTTATCACAAACCCCACGTCATGTTCATTCTTTTGTCCATTCTCCTCTGTCCCTCTCCCCTATCATCCGTCCCCTCTCCCCCTCTCCTATTGCCTGTCCCCTCTCCTGTCCTCTGTCCTCTCTCCTGTCCCCTGTCCTCCCTTCTGTCCCCTCTACTGTCCCCAGTCCTCTCTCCTGGCCCCTCCCTTCCCTGTCCTCTGTCCTGTAACCTGTCATCTCACCTGTACCCTGTCCCCTGTTATCTCTCCTGTCCCCTGTCCTCTCTCCTGTCACCTCTGCCCCCTCTCCTGTCCCCTCTCCTGTCCCCTCCATCCCTGTCCTCTTGTCCTGTCTCCTGTCCCCTCCCCTGTCGTCTTGTCCTCTCTCTTGTCCCCTCTTCTGTCCCCTCCCCTGTCCTCTCCCCTCTCCTGTCCCCTCCCTTGCCTGTCCTCTTGTCCTCTTCCTGGCTGTAGCGTAGTCATGTCTATGTTCTGTGTAATTATTTCCATGGTTACGGGCCGTCATTACAGCAGCTGCATTGTGCGTAGAGTCTTCCCACTCTCTGGCGTCCCTGTGCTTTCTCCTCTCTGTTCAGAATCTGTGTCTATTCAGAGGAAACATGTCTTTATGCTGTTTTGTCCTCAGCATAATGACAGAAATAGTGATCAGATGTAAGAATGAGAGGGGTGAGGAGGAGCTGGGGTATGAGGAGTTAAAGCTGTGGGGTACCTGATTGAAGTATGTATTTAAAGAAGCCCTATTGAGCTTGTGTCTGCTACGTACATAGATATAATCTGACACCTATGGATCATTATGTTATCATTTGGATAAATATAAATAAATCGCAATATTCATCTAAGGTGGTTTTCACACGTCAGCCGGTCTGTGAACCGACCCCAGTTCACACTAGATTTAGTTCTGTTTACTTCATTTTTGGGTCGGCCTTGTTCACACACACCACATCATTCACAAACACGTCAAAGCTCTGCAGCGCCTATTCATAGAAATATACAGGATTCAAGCACTTTTTTGCTCAATTCCAAGAACTTTTTCTGTCACAGTGGACCGCTTAGGTCGGCCCAAGGTTGGCCGTGTTCACACCGCACTCACCCCGCTCCAGAGTGTGAGTGGAGCCTCTCCGAGACCTCCTGTTTGAAGCGCTCTTGGACTGGACGTTTACTGCGGTCCAAAATGCGACTGTTGGGTTCACACCGGCCCAAGCACTGCTCTCAGAGAGAGCGAGCAGACTGCTCTTTAACGTTAACCTGACGAGTGGCAGTGTGAAAACGACCTAAAACGACTTAATAAAAGACACAAGTCTGCTAATTTCCGACTTAGAAAATGATAATGATATAAGATAGTGTGTTGGGCTAATGGCCTGATTTGGTCATGTCGACATTTACAATACACTTTCTGAGGGGAAAAACCAGAATTTATTCATTTGTGAGAAAATGTTGCGTACTGAAGCTTTAAGTCTCATACAAGTCACTAATTATTTGTTTCACACTTGCATGAAGGACAGAGACACCACACAGTCACCAGTTTCAGGACAGATTTGGTACAAGCAAAGTATAAATAAACTGGTATAAATTGTAACACTAAAATGTCTTATTTTAGTGTTACGATTTTTGTGATTCCACATTTTTGACACCAAACACAAACAGTGAAATCCTCCCTTCGGTTTCATTCACATGTCTAATAGACCAGCTTTATGAAATCAAACTTTCTGAATGAAAAGCTAATAGAACATAAACAGACAAATAAAAAGACCACCAACCACACATACAACACATTCATACAAGGCAAGGTGGTAGACGTGTCTTGCCTAAGGACACAATGACAGAACTTGGGCTGAGCAGGAATTGATTGTCTGACCTTCGGGAGGGGGTCCACTGCTCTAACCACTGAGCCACTGTCGCCCCAAAACTCATTGGTATTGATATGGGATTGGTATTGTAATACTCGTTGTAGTTTTACCCGGTGTCAGATTGGTATTGCCCATCTGTACTGCTCTGTCATGTTTAGTGGGCCTTTATTGTCTTTAAAAGGTGAATGGTTCTGTTTATTGTCCACGCCGGTGTGTATAACGAATTATCATCACCAGAATCATTTTGATAATTTTCAGCCCTGGATTTGAACTTTCAAGCTACAGCTATTGTTTTAGCCTCATTGAAACTGCTTCACTCCTCAGTGACTCCTGTTGACAATCTCAACTGAACAAAAGGTAAAGCAAAAATACCCAAAAATAAATCAAGAACTTAAGGTTATTCTAGAGTATTGAAGATTAAAGCATTTGGCAGTGAGTCTAAAAATAGCTGTTACTTGATGACATCATAAGGTGGAACATTTTTTCCTACAAATGCAGGATTACTCAAACATGTGTAAATGAAAATACACAAGTCCAGGTATGATTCTGAGGAGGTAACAGCATCATAACGGGGATAAAAGTACACAGGAGTCAATATTGCGTAATATAGGAGCTTTAAATAGGTTTGATCTGGTCTTATACGGCTCTATGTTGCCTTATACAGCTCTATATTGTCTTATACGGCTCTATGTTGTCTTAGCACGGCTCATATTGTCTTTAGACTCTTGACAGTGAAAAGCTGCGTAGACAGTTATATCACAGCGGCCCACGGACTCGTCAGTCAGAGGTCTGTGGAGTTACATAATCAGCACATTCACATCAGCTCGGAACACTCCCAATAAGGACAGGAGCAGGATCAGGACAGGGCGGAATCAGGACAGGAGCAGGATAACAGGAGCAGAATGACAGGATCAGGATCAGGATCAGGACAGGAGCAGAACAGGGGCAAGATCAGGACAGGAGCAGAATCAGAACAGGGCGGAATCAGGACAGGAGCAGGATCAGGACAGGAGCGGAATCAGGACAGAGCAGGATCAAGGAGCAGAATCAGACAGGAGCGGAATCAGGACAGGAGCAGGATCAGGACAGGAGCGGAATCAGGACAGGAGCGGAATCAGGACAGGAGCAGGAGCAGAATGACAGGAGCAGAATAACAGGAGCAGAATCAGGACAGGAGTAAGATGACAGGACAGGAGCAGGATCAGAGCAGGAGCAAAATGACAGGAGCAGAATGACAGGAGCAGAATGAGAGGAGCAGAATCAGGACAGGAGCAGAATCAGGACAGAAGCAAGGAGCAGAATGACCCACAGTCATATTTTTTGGAATAATTGCAAGTGAATACAGATAAGAGGGAAGGGATAGGGGGTAAGCGAAATCAGAAATGTTCTGAGCACTCGAACCTCACATGCAGTTGAACAGAGGATTACAAAAACATCCAAGAATTGAAATACAACTTGAAGTACGTTTATGACAAGGGAACACCATTATAACAAGGTTTCAAGCTCATAAAAGTAGTTTTGGCATAATATGTCCCTCAAAAACATGAGTAAATAAGCACTGCTGTAGTGCTTTTGTGCAGTAATACTAATTCTGTGCTAAAAGTAAATGAATAACCAAATGTGTATGAGTTGTGTTTGAACACACACGTGACAGGAGTATACCAGCACATTGGTAATGCTTTACTAGCATGTCTGCTTGTAACACAAAGCTAACACAGAAATGAGTCCTGTGCAGTGACAGTGGTTCAAGATCTTATATCTTCTAACAGCTCCATATGTTTTAAGTGTGACCTTTAGACTAAATTGTTAGTAGCGGAGAAGCACAAGCTCACGCCGAGCCAACAGGAGACTCACCTATCTCGAGGTGGGGGCGTCCCTCCACCGGGACGCTCACGGTCCTGCGCAGCAGCTTGTTCCTGTGCGTCTCCGAGCGCCGCTCCCGCATCAGGAGCGGGTGAACCTGAGAGACAGAACACGGTCAGGCTCCATCACGTCTCTATGGGACGGTCCTAACAACAAATACACCCTACGCTGTGCGTGTATGTCACTTGACCACAGAGCAGACACTGTAGTTATGACCATTCATGTCCTGCATTATAGAGCACGGAGCTGAGATGAGCTGGTTGTTGGGTTATTCACAAAGACAAGTCCACAATGACTGAGCTGGAGGTATCGCTGCAGCTCTGCAGGGAATGGAAGAGTCTCCAACCACAGCCACTTTACCCTGAAATAACCCTGAAATAATGATCAGAAATGAAGGGTTAAAGATGCACTATGTAACTTGTCTCCATGGGGATGTTACAGCTTTGCCTGGGATGTTCCAAAGTATGGCTTTAAACTTATATATCCATGTAGATGAGCAGAGATGCCAGGCCAAGTTACAGGTCAGATCTATGGGGATGCAATCCAATGAAAAAACCTGCAAGTATAATGCTATACTGTGGAACATGTGACTAAAAGTGATAGAAGCTTTATGTTGACAATATGAAATGATTTACTTGTGGGGGTTTTTTTTCAGTTTTTGTGGTCTATTCTTTTACAGTCTATTACAGTCACTCGTACAGTTAGATAAAAAAGCAGAAATTTGACTTGTATAAACTGATGATGAATAATGATTAACACTAAAAGTGTAATGCCAGGGATCTAAGAAAAGAGGGAGAGAGAGAGAGAGAGAGAGAGAGAGAAAGAGAGGGAGAGAGAAAGAGAGAGAGAGAGAAAGAGAAAGAGAGAGAGAGAGAAAGAGAGAGAAAACGAAAGAGGGAGAGAGAAGAGGGAGAGAGAAAGAGAAAGAGAGGGAGGGGAGAGAGAAAGAGAAAGAGAGGGAGAGGGAGAGAGAGAGGGAGAAGAGGGAGAGAGAAAGAGAGAGAGGGAGGGAGAGAGAGCGGACTGAACAGGAGTGTGCGAGGTGAGTGACAGGCATGAATATGTATGGGCTGTCTGTCGCCATGGTGACGCCTCATTCTACATTCTGATTGGCTCAATTAGACATGGCTATTCTCTAATTAGCTGGATGTTTAACCAGGCAGTACAGGTCTAAGATCAGGCACAGAGTGGCAGCAACTCACATCCCACATGCCCCTGACAAGC